>JABASP010002098.1:0-22757 GCA_019776565.1 Sminthurinus signatus | reverse complement strand
CTCTCTCTCTCTCTCTCTCTCTCTCTCTCTCTCTCTCTCTCCGTCTCAAGTCTCAAAGGTTTAATGATGAGAGAAATGTTCAAAGACTTGGAGCTTCCAGCTCTATGATTATCCGATCAATGTGTGTGTATTTTCAAAGGCATTTGTGTTATAATGCCTACAAACTACAAAATGAAATGTTATAATGGGGTTTGTCCCTACAGTTTATGTGTGTTTATCTCCTACCACTCAATCACAGATCAGAGCTGGTATGAAAAAATGTGTACAATGTACAACACATTATCTTTCTATTATCTGCATGTGCAGTCCACTGTTTTTTTCCAGTCTTCTACATTCTACATTCTAGATTATAGATATAATATCATTAAAAAATATTAAGTGTATGCATGAGAAGATCGATATGATTCATCTTTCTTCTATCACAACTTTCAACTTGACTCTGAAAATTTAGCACTATATTTAACAAAATAGTTATCTCAAATCTCTTTGATACTTTTTTCTTACACTTTTTCTTCTTTATCATTTATAGAGAAAGTATTACATTGAGTATTGAGTTGGTATAATAAATATTAAATAAAGAGAAACTTTTAACTTTGAGCGGATGGTCACAAGTAAAAATACCAATACCAATATATAAGTTTTGTTATAGTGATTTATTGTTCCTGTTCAAAGCTTCTTATTTCTTATCAAAAAATCTGCAAAAGAGAGAAAGAGAGAGAGAGAGTCACTCGCTCAATAGCCGTAGCTGTAGTCCATAATTTGTAATTGATGGGTGTAATTTAAAATGGTAGTTATCAAAATGAGCCATCCTGTGTGGCTTACTGGTTTGGCTTGGTTTGGTTTGGTCAATAAAATTATCCCAAAAATTAATGTTGTGGAGCGGGACAACAACATTATTTATTGACTTTTATTATTATGATATGCCTCCCAACTTGCAACTTGTAACTTTCAAACATAACCTGTGTTTTGATTCTCGATTCTCAATTCGACTTGATTATATGATAATGTTGATAATCATTATAATATTATCATAAACAGTTTGTCAGCTAATACACTAAAAAAAGCACAAAATATAAATACACGTTGAAGAGTAATAAGATACCAAAAAAGTCTGTAAAAATCTGTACAAAGTACAAAGTATCAAAAATAAAATATCATAAAACTTACTAATTGTAAATTGTATATTATGCCTTTCTGTTATGAGTTTATACTTCTATTTGAAACACTCCGAAACAATCAATGTTTTTCCTGTGCTGTGTACACTCAAATGTGCAGAAAAAAACAATATAAAATATGAAGTTTTGAGGGTAAATAGTTTTTAATTTTTTAGTACACAATTAATAACAGCGTATGCATATAGAAATACAAAGTAGGTAGTTTTTTATAGTAGTACACACTACACACACATGATTTGGCTTGCTCAATCACAGGGATGGCCTTTAAAGTTTAAAGGAATATAGAATATAGTCTGTAGTCTGTAGTATCTAGTATCTTGTTCTGGTATAAAATATGAAGATGAGTCCATTTAAATTCCATGAGGTGCACCGCATATTGATTTTTATGTGTGTTTGCACAATTATTGCTATATTTACGAAATGTGTTGACTAGCTCAAAACTCAAAACTCAAAATCAAAATCCAAAAGCCTATGATGACATGAGAGCTGAGAGCCGAGTTGAAATGAGATAGACTTTGTAATAGACATGGAATGAATGAATGAATATGGAAGAGAGAAGACTCCTTTGGATTTATCACCTTCCTTTTCTCATCCATGTAATTAAATCCACTTATTAACTTTTCCCCCATGTTGGATCTTTATGCTTTTGTTTTGTTGTTTGTTGAGAGTTGAGTTGAGTTGAGATGAGATGAGTTTGACGCATCACACCCCATATGGTGAATAGTGAGTGAGTTCCACAACAATCCTTCAGATTTCCTACCGCACACTCAATGACTATCTATATAGTCACTGGTATCTGGTATCTGGTGTCTAGTATCTGGTGAATGGAATGGTAAATGGTAACTAGAAAATGTAAATGTCCATATTCGACCGCTAAACCTGATTACTCATTACTTTCTTCCCTCATGAAAATTAACGCATTTCAAAAAGGAACACAAAATTATAATGAAACAACAATACAATGCAAAACAAAACAACATAGGACCATAGTGCACTAAAAAAATTAATGTAATACAAAAACAATTGTGCTAAATACACAATTTCAATTCATTTCGTATTGTACTGGATGCATACACATATTTATGTATGTAAAAATACATGTGTACGTAATCATGTGAAGCTTTATGAGGGAAATAATAAGATATTTCTCATAACTTGTAGCTTGTATTCGTACTCGTATTTTGTATTGTATTGTTTCAAGTTCCTTGGAATAACAATAATTCACAGTAATGATAATAATAATACGTTTGATCATTTGATAGTGATAATATTATGAAGAAGAAAAAAAGTAGACACTTTCATCTATTCCACTTCATAAACTTGAGAACTGGTAACTGGTACTTGTTTTTTCCATCCTTCCCCATCCTCCAAAAACCAAAAACTTTATATTGTGAAGAGTAGAGAGATTAGAGATGGAAAATGGAAATTAAACACATTTACATTTGCATATAATTATACATTATTCTAATTAATGAAATGTTCAATCCTCATGTTTATTGTAATTCAATTATGTGAGGAAAAAGAAAAAGAAGAAGATTATAATGTTCATCTTCAATCTTCATGTTGATGCAGATGCTGATGATGATGATGATGATGACACTTGTTCACAATAAAAAGAAAATAAAACAACTTTGAATATAGTAAACTGCATTCATATTAATGTAAAATAAATTCCTACTTGTTCATTCTTCAACAAATAATGCTTTTCACGTGTCAACAGCTTTTTTTATTGTCTGTATCGAAAATTGAGAATCCAGAATCAAGAATCAAGACTTGAGAGCAGAGAATCGAGACGCATATTATGATTATGATTATCTAGTTTGTTAGTTGTTTTTGTTTTGGTTTGTTCTACACATGTAAATAATTGAAGCTTTTAGCTCATCATCAAACGATGAAAATTATACTATAATATAAAATACTTTGCTTGTATTTTCTAATTTAATTTATATTTTGTTTTATCTTATCTTTTGCAGGCTTTAAGTTGTTTTCTAATTATGATGACTCAGAATGGCAAGTTGCTATACATATCCGACAATGCCACAGACTACCTTGGACACTCAATGGTAAGTACAAAAATATTATATACATTATACATCTTTCATTCATTTTCATACTATTTCAACTTCAAATTGTTCTTGGTACAATTTCTCCATCAATTGGATTTGGAGTCTATCTTTAAAAATCCAAATCCAATGATTTTCCATCATGCCCCAATAAAACTAAACACCAAAAACCAAAAGCCAAAACAAATTAAAGCTTCAAAAGTAGTTTGTATCCGTCAATCCAGGTTACATTTTACATGCCTCACTCCATTTTTTTTCAAGAAATTACGATATGATATAAACGATAATAAACTACATCATTTTACCATAGAGAGTTTGAAAGAAATTCCAGAATCCAGAATCCAAAATCTAGAACTTGCTTCATAAAAGAAAAAAGAAAGAAAGAAAGAAGTGTAACATGAAAAGTTACCTCACGGTGTTCACTGTTCACTCTATTGAGAAGTACCTTTTAAAAGAGCAATCTGAACGTGTACATATGAAATCATGTACGGATGAGTACAGAAGAAAAAAGTGGATATGTATTTAATGATAGTGTGACTATGAATTACATTATACATTATAGACACATAAAAAACACACTTGTGCCTGTTCATTTCGTCTGCTGTACATTGAAAATTGAACATGGTAAAAAATACAGTGCACTATTCACTATTCATTGTGTTTTGTGTATGTAAGTGTGAGCATATATTATAAAAATGTGGTAAAATCAAGGAAATTAGGATGAAATCTGTTATTAAATTTGATTGAAGATGAGCCATCTTCTTCTTTAGATTTTTCTCCCCACATTTTTCTTCTTCCTCTCAGTCTCTGTTCTCTAAAGAATTTTGAATTCTGTATTCTGAATGGTCAGACTAGAGTCTTGAGTCTTGAGTCTTCAATTAAGCCACTAAAATACTAAAATACATTCCAAATTCCACATTCTACATTCTACATGCTACTCAATAGACTTTTACAACATATTTTCATGCATATAAAACTCAATGTTCAATGCTCAACGTGTTTAGTGTTTAGTGCACCTACACTTTACACTTTACAAGTCTATGAAACTACTACACATTTTATAACATGGTATCATATAATTATTAAAGAGAAAAGCCTTCAAAATGTAGTCAAAATCACTGCAATACTGAACATTAAACACCAAAACCCAAAACTTTTGAATCTTGAGTTTTGAGTTTAATTATTATTGTATAAAATAGGGAAAAAATTCAAAATGCAATAATAATCATCATCGTCGTTATCACCATAATAATAATAATATAATGATAAAAACAAGATTACAATGTGCTAAGACGTCTTCATTCTCTTTTCTGCTGTGCACTGTACACTGTACACAGCTCATATGCGTACTTTACACAAATTAAATCCAAACATAAATATTACACAGCTCACCAAATATCATAATTTGCATAGCTTGGTTCTTGCATATTGGCAGACTACAGAAAACTAGACATGTAAATTGTACATTGTACAAACCATAGTATAATGTACATTATACTTACATGCATAATTTAAATGAAGAATAAATGGGTAAAAAATCAACATGCTATCTAACTACTGTACTATCTCCATTCTGCATAGTTTTGCCTGGCCATATTAAAAATGAAGTTTGTTAGTTAAGTTTTAAAAAATGTGCTGATGATGGCAACGGGGATGTTGAGTAGTTTAGATTGGATCTCTTACTGTTCAAATCCCTATTAAATACAAGATACTTATGTGCATGTGCATAAATGCAAGAAAAATGTAATAATTTTATTGAAATTGAAGAACGGGCTATATAATGTATAATATAAAACGTATAACGTAGGTAATTACCATTCGACATTAGAAATTACGTACACACCAGTTACATTTTTTTCATTTTTCTTGGATTTTCTTCATTTCCATGAACATGCACAATTTATATAGCTAAAAGCTATACACTCTGATTGTTCAACACAACTAAACTAATGTAAAACTGAAAAGAGTAGTTTTGTATGAAACATTTTTTTGCATTATAAAAATCCAAATAGTCAAACGATTCCACATTATGAATTATGAATACATTAAATTAAAGTTGTAAACGAGGAGCGAGGGTGAAATTAACAACAATGATGATTATATGCGCAATGCACAATGAGCATTTTTACTTATGTAGCTTGTATTTTGTGTATTGTTTGTAGATACACAATAAAATACAATACAAAGTATAATATATGTATGTACGACATAAATTTTCATAGTAGAATCTAGAACCTGGATACTTTAATATTTATATTTAATAGAATGAATGGGTAATGGGTAATGGCGAGAGAGAATTTCCATTCTTAGAAAGGCGAAAATTATTTTGGACATTGGAATTATTAATGATAGAAAAAGAGGTTGAGTTGACATTGAGTTGAGTTAAGCTGAGTTGAGCTGAGAAATCCAACTCCAAGTCCAACGACAAGACAAGACGACTCTCAACTCTCATCATTCAGTAATTCTCTGTTCTACCTTGTATTTTGCATATGTGTAGATTCTAGATTGTGGACTATTCTTATTAATACAATATGATGATACAGGTGATGTTTTTGTATAGATATGAATTATATGCATAACATAATACGATATATCTAATGTCTAAGGAAGGATAATCAAAAAGGTGTAGATTGTAGATAGAGTGTCAAAGAAATGTGAAAGAAAATATGAAATATTTCGTGTGTGGTGTGGTGTGGTGTGCTGGTTAATGGCAATGGTTAAAGGTGGTACAATATACAGAGATGACGATGGTGATGATGGTGATGGTGATGGTGTGGGCTGTAAACTGTAAGAAAAGAAATGAGGGAAGAAAAAGAAAGAAAGAAACAAGTCCTGTGTTTGGGAAATTGTTGCTCTTTTTGCTTCTTTTTGAACAATCTTTCATCTTCTTTTCATCATGATGATCATCATTGCATTTTTTCCCTCATCTTCCCATCGTCTTTCCTTTATAGTTGTGTCGTCGAGAAGGCTTCCTCACTTACGTAACTCGTGTGGACTCGTATTTTAATACATACAGAATACAGAGTACAGATATTATGCGTACAATGTATCATGTGTGCAGTAGGCAGTATGCAGTCATCTCCATTCTCCACATTTCCCTTAATGCACAATAATAATCATTTAATATTAGGTGTTTATGTGAAAATTTCCTTCTTTTTCTCCTTTCTGTCACTGTCACCATTCATATTCATATTCTTCATACTCTTACTCATTTCCCCTATAAATTCTAAGTCATCTTGCAGACACACACACACACACACATGCATATTACAACATGAATTTACACAGCATACAAAAATTGTATGTGAGTTACAAGCTACAAATTTCAAACTACATACTCACTTATACAATTAGTCTATTCTCTATTCAGAAGAAGGAGATCCAACCAAAATCCACGCCAACACCAATTTCAATCCCAAGTCCAAGTCCAAAGCCGACGACACACAACATACAACATACATACAACTGACAAAGAAGAAGAAGATGGAGACGACATTCATTTCATTTCCCTCTTCCTGTCTCCAGTCTCCAATCTCCAGCACTTTTGAATCAGAGTCAGAGTCAGTTTTTTACAGAAAAAGAGTACAGGCTCGCCATCTCCTCTGTTTCTTCCTTTCTTCATTAAGTTTTGAGGCAAAAGGAAATCTCTGTCTCGTGTATTATGTATTGTGTACATTATCACTAATTTGTTCCTAGTACCTATTATGATCCAGAGAATCAAGAATCCAGAATCAAGAATGTATCATTATGAAATTCAGTCTCAAGTCTGAGGAATTCCAATTCATTGCTCGCTCATAAACTTGTATGTAAAATGTAGACATAAATTTCCTAGGACTTATAAAACGGCTTCTAGAAAACTACATTATAATATTTGAATTACTGAAATTTGGAAGAAATATGCATAATGCATAGTAAATAGTAACATTTTTGAGCGAATGATGATTGTCTGAATGGGTAAAAATATAAAAATATAAAAAGTGTACAGTGTACATTTTACACGTCGTAAATCGGTGGAGACGGAGACTTTTGGATTCAAATTCTTGAGAAATACTCTTATTTATTTTTCAATAAGTGTGTGTGTGTACATAAGCATGTGTGTGTGTGTATGTAGTTTATAGATGTTGTATGTTTGTATGTATGAGAGTTATTCTGAGGTGAGCATAATGAATGACGCATTATGACGCCATTACGATTATTATTTTCGGCTATTTTCTAAGCTATCATTCTCAATGAGTCGACGAAATTTTTCATTCAACATTCGTATGGTTTATGTATATGTTTAAGATCTCTCTCTCTCTCTCTGTATGTTTTTAGTTGGTCTCCTTCCAAATTCACAGTCACATTCATAGATAGATATGTGTATATTTGTGTCCATGATGAAATGACGAGGACTTGAATTCGAATTCGAATTTGAATTTATCTTCTCCCTTGTGTTACTCATTCCATCTCTTCCCTCTCTTCCCTCATCTTTCATTATTACTCCCTCTACTCAGTACTCTGTATTTTCCTCCCTTGGTTTATTTACACTTTACATCCATTCTATGACTACGTTACTTGTATCTTGTATTAGCTCCTGAGAATGTCTGGATCTGTGATAGCAAAAAACACAGTTTGTATTTGTGTGGGGGTGAAGAATGGAAGAATGGAAAGAGTTAAAGGGAGAGGAGACTTTCTTCTTTCTTTCATCCATACTCCATCCTCCATACAATTGTCCTGTAAACTATACATTTTTATACGTGTACCTACGCTTATTAGGTGAGTAGTAAAAAGTTGAGAATAAAGAAGCAGGACAACTGACAATCAAGTATCAAACAACAAGAAACATCCAGCATATAAAATCCAGTAGTAGATATACAGTATACAGATATTCGTCTGTATTAGCTACATAATACATAATCATAATAAAGCTACGATTCAACATCTGAGACTTGGATTCAAGAATCAAGACTTGAGATGAATTGGAATTTTTGTACTGGATGCTGGAGCTTTTATATAGAATGATGGAGGAAAAAAGTATTTTTTTTTCTCAGAGTGAAAAAAAACTCTGGCTCTGGTTTGTGTGATTTTCATTGACAAAGCACCTACTTACTCTTACTTTACTCACTTTACTCAATGGAATTTTTCCTGAATGGACGAAAACGAAAAGGAAAAAGAAAAAGATACCTTATAAGTAAAAAAATCATAGTTGCAAGTTGGAAGATTTAGTAGTAGCAGGGAAATGGATTTTGGAAAATACTATAATTTTAACTTTTTACGCTGTGCTACTTTGTAGAATATAAAGATGAAAAATGTACTACAATCTACTAAAAAATAGTGGTAATTTCTATCAAATTTTGAAAGGCTATTGAATCTGACACTTTTTTGTTATTTATTGTTACTATTAGAGAAAAATGTGGTACGTGCATACAACACACATTTTGGTATTGTTGTCTTCTATGTACTGTACATTGTGCAATGTACAAGATACAAGATAAACAACAACAATTACTCTAATCTCGAATATATTACAAGATACAAGATGGATTCAAAACTGTAGATTCTAGGCTTTAGACTGTATCTGTTTTGGATTGAACTTGACAAGGAATGAAATGAATGTGGTAGGTAATCCATAATCCATAATGATAATAATGCGTGGATTATTGTTATTATGATTGTTGTATTTTGTATTTTGTGTGTACCATGTAAAATGTAAAATGTACAATGGACAATGTAGAAAATATGTTTATCTACTTGTTCAATGTTTAGGCGAGCCGGTTGGAGCAGACGAGTTTCCACATTGTAGATTGTGCTGTATTATAGTTTGTTTAATCTTTCTTCTTGTTCCTCTCATCCTCTCATCTCTCATCCCTCGTTACTTGTTACTCGTTACAATGCTCGATTTTAGTCTTTGGTGTGGTGTAGGTAAAACGGTGAAAGAGTGAAAGAGTGAGGCGTCTACCACAGGAGAAGAACGAGTAAAGCACAATACTATTATCAGGATCTCTCCAAAACTTGAAATGAAATCATAAAGCATCACTTGTAAAGTTGTAAGTAACTTGCAACTTGTTCGTTGTGAGTTGTAAGCTGCATGCACTAAGAACTAAGCATTTAGTATATTGTGAATTGTGCATGCTATATTTCTTGTAAAAAGGCATTCTCTCTACTCGCCCCATACATAAAAAGTTGTTCAGTTCTCAGTTCTCAACTCACAGAGACAGTGAGATTGAACAGTACCTTTTTTCTCTCTTCCATGTAAATATTACAGGAGTATAAAGTATAAATATTATGCCTCAACTTGCGACTTGTGAAATGAGATGGAATATTCAGTACATATGCAATGTGTAATGTGTAAAATACCCGCCACTTACAACTTACAAATACAATTACAGTCTATGCAAATTTCGGAGGTGAATTATGATAAGCTCACTGAGCAAGTAGTCAGTCCACTTTGAATTTGAATTCGAATTCAAGAGCAGTCAATATCTATAATATGTAATCTGTAATGTACAAGTAAAAGCATGATCATTATGAGTTTTTAGCCTAAATTTTGAACTACTACCATTATCTACAATCTACACATGAGCAATTTACTGTATTTCCTCTCAATTCCCCAAACAATAAATAACGAAACAACCAACGAAGAAACTATGAAGAAAAGATAGGCCACGAAAAAACTGTCCAATAAAATCCTGTCTCCAATTAACAATTAAACAAAAAGTCGATTAGAGAAATCCAGTTCAAAATGGATAAGAAAAGAACTGTTTTGAATTGACTTTTTCTGTCCTCTGTGCAAATGCAAAATGTAAATGAACTTTAATACGTTGACATTTTTGAAACTTATAAACTCATAATTCATGTTGGAGTCTGAAAAGTTTTAAAGTTTATTAACTTTGTGTAAAACTGTGCTTGAAATTGAAATTTGAGATTTGTGGGTGTCAAAAATTGGTGAGCAGGTGAATGGAAAACTACACAGAACATGTACAATCGTATAAAATTTAGCATGCTCTCTAGTTTATAGATCACATATCATATAAAATAGTTTTGAATGTAAATTTTTACAATGATACTTGAAACATATTGCAGGCACTTGCTACATTTTTTTACAATTGATAATTTACAGCTCTAATAAATATTTAAGTGTGGAGTGTTGAGTGTCGATGTTTGAGGTTTGAGAGATTTGCAAAGGTGAAAAAAGTTCAAGTGAGAGGAAAAAGATGGATTTATCTCCAAATAGAAATTCAATGGTACATTGTACACTGTACAAAAACATGTATGAATAAATGTATTATTGCTAATGTTCTTGTTCTTGTTGTTGATACTGAAGCATGTTGATGTTGATGTTGATGGAAAGAGACTCAAATGAGGAGTCACTATCAGTTATAGCAACAACACAAAAACAACAACAACAAGATGAAAAGTAAGTGATGCGAAGAAGGGAAAAGAAGAAGAAGAGGAAGAAAAAGAAGGGCTCCTTTTGTTATTTCATTTTGTTATGGTTGGCCAAATGAAAATTGAATAAATGAAATATTCATCCTCTCATTGGGAAGTTGTTTTATCCTATCGATGGCACATAATGTCATTCATTTAGAAACAATGGTAGTGTCGTTAGACAGCGAGTGGCTTTTCGACGCTGAGTCATTATACCGAATGAAATGAGCTTTGTCAATACATATCCTTTTCCCTTTTACTCTTCTTCTTCTTCTTCTTTCACCCTCCTCTTTTTCTCTCACAACATTTCTTTCTTTCTTTCTATGTAATGCACAGTGTACAATGAACAAGGTACAAAACTCACAAGAACATATCAAATACTCAAAGATTCTTGTTCCTCTTCTTGTCCGTTGTTTGTATGTTGTATATCCGTATCTCCCTCGTCCATTGTCATGAGAACCACCACATGATGGGACTCACTGTGTACACTGTAAACTGTACTATGTACAACAACAACAACAAACAAAAACACTAATGTCCACTTGAAAA
The DNA here is from genome assembly GCA_019776565.1 of Sminthurinus signatus. Taxonomy (NCBI): domain Eukaryota; kingdom Metazoa; phylum Arthropoda; class Collembola; order Symphypleona; family Katiannidae; genus Sminthurinus; species Sminthurinus signatus. The sequence continues at coordinate 11,563 of JABASP010002098.1, read as the reverse complement.
TGATTTCCATAGATGCTCTGACTCTGACTCTGTTTCTATCTTTGGCGTCAGCCTTACTGTATGAAGTATGAAATGAACCCTTTTGCCTAGACACTAGACACTAGACACATTGTACAGATTTCATATCGGGAAATTCATTACTTGTATTTTATTTTTATGCACAATGCACAACAGCTATACCAAAAATACCAAGTGCATTTTCTGTACTACAATTTCAAGTCATTTTCTCATCATCCCCCGTGCATCGTGTATCGTTTTCCATACTGTGTGTAGTGTGTCATTCACTCAATTTAATATCAAATAATATTGTTCAATAATCTGTGTCCGATTTTCTACTTATTACTTACACTTTTAATTTTCAATGCTCAACATTCCAACAATCGGAAAATTATTGAGATGACTATTATAGCTTTTATCAAAAATCAAAATTCACACATGAAAACGTATGGAAAATCAGAGGTTCAAAAAGTATATGTTGAGCAAAGAGGAAATTAAAAGAGAGTGAGAGAATGAGCCTGAAGCAGGAAAACTCATGGTGTTCCCTGTTCACTATTCACTGTTCATGGTATAAAGTATGTAGTATGTAGATATTTTGTGTTTCCTATTGTTCTACAGTGAGGAAAGTTGAATGAATTTTTTCCTGTGGCTGATGATGAATGAAGGAATGAATGAATGTGTAATGTGTGTACAGTGTACAGTGTACAGTGTACGATGCTCTTTTTACTCTTTGTACTTTGTAGTACACATTTTACTGTGAATTTATTTCGGCAGCTGATGCTCCTCGTACTTGTCTAATTCTTAATTCAAATGTATTAGATTGGATTTGGATTTGTATTGGATTGGCCCACCTAAATTGATATTGTTTTCGCGCTCCCATTATCCTTAACTATTTACTACTACTATTATTATTATTATTATTATTATTAGCCTAATCTTATGATAAACGAACGACGTACAAAGTACAAAGAGAAGAGAAAACGTAGATATTTTAATTGAATGAACTCTTGTCTCAAGTCTTGAATTTGAATTTGAATTTTGAATACAATGACAAGGAGTGGATGAGCATTGAGCATTCACTCCAAACTCCACAGCACAGGGTTTTCTTCCTGGTTGTCCGATCCAATTCATTTCAATTCACTGACAGGGTTTTAATTTTTCTCAATCACTGATAAAAATATAATCAATAATCAATGAGCAATGAGCAAGTACCGTAAAACTTTTAATGGAGCAAATCTGCTCTCTTAATTTTACACACTGTATAAAGTTTAAAAGCTGTGAAGCAAAAAGCAATGTGGATCTTAATGAGAAATGGTACGGTGAAAAAAAAAGAAAGAGTGAATGAACAGTCCGAATGGAAAATCTACTGTACATTTTTTATTAGAAATCTGCATGGAAAATTGAATGAATTGAGTTTAATCTGATGGACATCTAGTATCTAGTTTGTAGTTTGTAGTAGCCAACACCATGAAATAATGAATGTGTAGCCCTTTTATGCTTTCTCTCTCTCTTTTTCTCTCTCTTTCTTTTCTCTCTCCTCTCTCGTCTTGTCCATATCGATAGAAATATTGATTGAAAATTCAAATTCAAATTTTGACTTAAGGTGATGACACTAATCATTTGTTGAATCAAAACGTTTATTACAAGGGAGCGAGACTTGGAGCGAGTGTGAGTTCCTCAATCTCCAATCTTGAATCTTCCATACATAAGACATTGTACTTGGACATGTTTCTTATGTAGTCCTACTATGCTATTTACTTATTCTGTGAACGTAGGCATTAAACATATATTTATAATTGTGTTACATTCAAAACCCACAGAATATGCATAATAGATACCTTGTACATTTTGAAGCTCTAACGTCTAATGTTAACATGTTTGATATTCAAGTACGTACATTTCCCATCTTGTATCTTGTATCTTATATGATCATGGTGAACGGAGTACTTTTTTTCATATTCATTCATTCATTCATATTCTATGACTAGACACTAGAAACTAGTCAAGAGTCAAGCACTTATTTATTATGTACAGTCTGTACAGTGTGCATTGTAATGTAATTTGGATGTGTTGGAAAATTATACAGTGTATGATTTTCATTTGCATATTACATATTTGAATTGTTGTTCCTTTTCTCATTCTCTGGTCTCTGGTCTCTGGCTGAATGCACTGTACAGTTTGTAGTATTATCTAGTTTGAATTCATCTCGTTTCTCATCAGCATCTCTTCTTCTCCTTCTTCTTCTTCTTCTTTCACTCTGGTGGCTGTCTCTCTCGTGTAATGTGTAATCTTGATAGGTTTGTCGATTAGTCAGCCTTTATAGATTTATAGATGGAAGGTGGACTGATAAGACGAGATGGACACTTTCATTGGTCAAGTGGAAGGTGAATCTCTCGCCTTGTTGGTGCTAACCAATTCAATCAACTCACACTTTGAATTAAATACAGAGTACAGAATGTAAAATACCAAATACAAAGTACAAAAGACTGCAGAGAGAAGGAATTGGAATTATAATTCTTCTTTGTACTCGTACTTGTACTCGTATTCGTTTTCGTTTTCGTACTATTATCACTACTGCTACTACAATTACTACATACAGACATAATACATAATATAATACACAGTACAGAGTGTAGCAACAGCAGATTTCTGACTCTGACTCTGACGAGTGTAAATGAGTTTGTATAGCCTTCAGTAATACTACTGTTTCAATTACACACCACACCACATCAAATCATACAGTACACTGATTCAGTTTTCAGTTCTCCATCATCACAATCTCAATTCACAATAATAAATAATAATAATAATAATAAGTAAGCTAGACAACACAACACACACACTTGATCCCACTGTTCACCGTTCGTGTGGAGAAAAAAGTATGGAGTATAAAGTTTGGAGCTTGTGAGAGTTCAAATCATTCACATGGAAAATTATCCTCTCAATGAAAGTCCAAGAGAGAACGAGAGAAAGAGAGAGAGAGAGAGATGTAAAAAAACCAGTCAATCAATCAAGAGCAAGTTGGATTTGTTCCGGAAGATTACCGTGGTGAATTCAATTCAATTCACTCATTTTATAACTTGGCTAATTGTCCTTTGATGCTCAACATCAACATCAAAATGAACATGCAACATTTAGGATTCAGTATCAAGTAAAAAAAAAGAGTGTACACTTGATTTTTCCACACGTACACAATATGTGTGATGTAGAATAAGAATAAGGGATCTCTCGATTATGCACGTAGATTTTGTACGACAAGTTGTAGAACGTAGAACAGATATATGAGACAGAGGAGCTTTTTCTTTCTATTTTTTATATTATAGCTTAAGACTTGAGTCCAAGTGGTCCCTAAGAATAATAATGATAGTCTAAGCATCTAAGCTGATACATGATGTCAAGATAAGTTTAGTCATTTTATGAATGAAACATGTGTGTAATTAATAATTACTATCAGGATTCAGGATGAAGACCAAGACAAACTTTTTATAGAGAGGAACTTTGGGATTTTATTTATATGAAAAGTAATATGATTTTTTTTATATTTTTTATTGACTTGTCAAAATTCAGAATCAGAAGCAGAATCTGTAGTTAGCCTTTTGAGGACTTTTGAACATGATTTTATTACATTCAATTACAGATTACAGTGCATTTATGATTTAATTTGCAATAATTCTAGTTACAACATTGTCAAAAGTCAAAATAATAAAAATAATTAATCATCATAAATAAAATACGAAGGAATTGGTGTGAATTATAAAACTTTATTTCCACAATTCTGCACATGTTTTTTTATAGAAGACACGAGAATAAAATGAACGAGGAGTTATTAAAAAGTCTATTTTTTGTGTTCTGTAAGTGATTTCTGTAAATTTCCCATTTTTTATATTTTTGTAGTGTTAAAAATGCAAATGTGCAAAATGCAAAATCTAGTAAACAGTAAACTACAATCCTATTTTATTTCTTTCTTATATATATATATTTTTTAGATATTCTGTCATATTTCTCATCTCTTAATGCTTAATACTCATTTCATATTTAACATAGCCGTGATTTTCATTAATTCATATAATATAAAATTTAATATCATAAGAATGAAGAATGGTGAACTTTTGATAAAACTCTTCATGACATTTAATATTTATTGTAGTTTTACACGTACAATACAAAATACAATGTTCATCATAAGTATATAAATCCGTATGGATTTTTTACATGGACAATGAAAAAAGAAATGTATTTAAAGTTCAACTAACTTTAAGTATTCACAGTGTACACCAAAACCCAGGGAAATCAAATAAAATTCAACAAGATCCTCTCACACTGTCAACAATGCCATGAAATGAAATGCTCATGTAACATCCTATTTGATACATGCTCAATTCTCAATTCTCATTGTATCATTATTATTATTATTATTATTAGATAGGTACTTTGCTTGAGTGGATCACAGAGCACAATCAGTGGGAACTGGGAACAGAAAACAGAATAATGCTCAAAATGTACAATGTACAAAATATGAAACTGTACACAAGTTACAAATGTGTGGAAAGTGTAAATTTCTGCTTTCATTCAACCACAGATTTACAATTTTACAATTTTACGCACAACAAAGTTATACAAAGTTCTCAACAATCAACAATGGGACAAGTTTTGCATGTATACTTTGTACTTTGTACATGTATAATATTATTTGACTACTGTTATTTTGTGCAAGCTTTTTCCACCATCTTAAATTTTCACTTGGCATGTGAAAATACTTTTTGTTTATTATTTATGTACATAACTTGAAAATTGAAAACTGTACTTGTAAACTAAAAACCACTTTACAAGTTACAAGTACTTTTTGGTTATGATTCTTCATTCAAATTCTAGATTCTAGATTCTAGATTCGGGTTTTCCATTTTCCATTCAACATTCAACTTGCAATAATAATAGTCAAGTTTCAAGATGAGTCAATTTAAGTACAAATTTACTTACAAGTAGTTCATTCCATATTCCATATGATTTAATTGGATGTGATTTTACACTAGATGAAACGAGGGAACGAGATGCTGGTACATTGTACAAAAGGCAAAATGACTGATATAATCTGGTATCTAATACAATCTTTTTAGAGTTTTAAGTGGAATGATGTGAACACAGCTTCCCACATTTCATGTTTCCACAGTTGTTCCTATAGGCTCTTTGAATTCCGATGGAATGCATGTTGAGTGTTTAGCTCTATAATAATATGTGCATAAGGAGGAGGAAGTAGAAAAAGAGAATGACATGGACATGGATCCAACCATGCGGAAGAGAGAAAGAAAGAAAGAAATGATAGTACAACATCACTAAGCGACCAAGAGCAAGAGCAAGAACAAGAACAACTACAAGACAATTGTTTTGATAAGGAGTAAAGAAGGGCGGAGATTTGACCACTAATGGAAAGAATAGTAGTAGTGGCAGCACCTGCAAAACATGTACAACGTACAATAAGTATCTTCATCTCTTGAGTCAGTGAAGCGGTGTCAACTTTTTGGCTCGGCGCACTCTTTACTCTTTAAGTATCTGCAGTGTACAGAGTACAAAGCTCATTCGTTCATCGTTCATCCTTCATCCTCAGTTCTATCCAATGCATTGTGTACACACTACAAAATGTACAACGCATGCCACAAAATGAAAAAATCTTACCGTTTTACTTTTTAGACCTTCTAGCTTGGAGCTTCTAGCACAATCGCAATCACAATCACATTCGTTCATATAGTCGCTCACAGTTCACAGTGTGGGAAAAGGAGGAGCTCTTTTTATTTATCGTATTATCATTTTTAAAACATAATACGGAATATAAAAGATACTCAATGCTCATACATATTACATATTACACATGTATGGTAAATTGTAAATTGTAGTGTACTATCATAAATACTATTGAAACTGTGTACAATGTACAAAATACAATACACAATACAAAGAAAACTTGAATTATTCGTCATTCCCTTTTCTACTATAAAGTTTTACAAAAATTCAAAAATCCAAAAATCCAATGTATTAATTCTTTTGCAGTGTGAGCATGAATATTGTGTAGTTTTTAATTTGAAAAAAAAGAAAAAGAAAATTAGAATGGAATATTTTATAATCCGGTGTGTGATTCATTATCATTATCATTGGCATTCGCATTGTCATTATCAAAATAATAATGGTGGTGATGATGATCATGTTTAGTGTTCAGCTTTATTACTTTCCACTTTAAACACCTCTATAATTTAATAATGCCTTGAACACTGTACATTCTACTACACTTGAACTGAACTGAACTGAGATGAACTAAACTACCCACTGCTGACAAATAATAGAATGAATTGTCAAAAAAGATGAAGAAGATGAGATTTTTTCGGATGGGAGTAAATCGTAAATGTTGAAAGTTGAAAGAGGGAAAAAAGCTTTACTTCAAACTCACTCACTCTTTTCATTTACTCACTTAAATCTATGTCGTTGGCCGCTCACAAAGTACAAAGTACAGAGTACAAAGAAAATCACAAATCTTAATTACCAAAAAGTGTGAAAAGAGGGAAAAAGGAAAAAAGGTAAAGAGTAAAGAGGATTTTCAACTTGTTACATAAATACGAAGTAGGAATTACCTTCACATGTAATAATAATATGTACGATGCTTGATGTGCAATGTACGGCCCGTGGTTTTTGTTTGATGTTTGATGTAACTTTATTTAAATCAAGAATCAAGTTGAAACAGCTCCTCCTTCTCCAACATCATAATGACAATGACAATGATAATAAAAGCTGTGCAATAATATCACAATGAATTTTCACAAAGATGATAATCATAATAATGGCTTTTCCCCACACCATTCTGCGACTACAACTAAAACTACGACTGTGACTCAACTTACTTAAATTGTACCAATGAAAGCTAAAACTGACGAGAATAAAGTTTAGTGTAGACCAAGTAAAATAAGCAGCAACCAACAATCAAGCGTATTCGTAATTCGTAGGAGGAAGAAAATTGACCAGATTTTTGTGAATGATAGTTCAGCTTCTGTACTTCTCACAATGATTTTTATATTCACTCTGTTCTTCGCTCTTCTTTTCTTTTCGTTTACAAATCCAAATATCAGTGGTATTTTTTCATCCATCTTGAGATCTTTTCATTGTCGGGATATTCTCACTATCCCTGTCACTGTCATTTTGCCTTTGTCATTTTTTGAGCTACTTTGAGCAAAGAAAGAAAGAAATTTAAAATTAAACTTGAATAAGTCTTAGCCGAACCAAAGCAAAGCAACGTGAGATTTGAGAAGCAAATTAAGATTAATGGTGTTTTTCTTTTTCCATAAATTACTATTCTTTTACCATTTACTAGAATAATTCTCATCTTTTATTTTTAAGATAAAAAAAATTCTTACAACAGTTTGTGTGTTTTAAATAGATATTTGAAATTAGTCATTAAAACTTGTTCAAAATTTGTGTGTCTAGAGTCTAGTGTCTCAGCAAAGAATTATGTACAGGTAGTTTCATTAAATTTGATGTAACATGTAACATAATACATAAATCTACACATCTAGACACAACATGTTTTGTGGTTTGTTTCATTGTCTGTCTCATGTCTCATGTGACATATGAAATATGGAGCTTTAGATTTGAGATTTATTGTAGAGACCTTTTTATTGTAAAGTGTTGTATCTATTTTATTTTATTTTGTTTGAAACATGTGCAACCCAAAAGAATCAAAAAATTGAAGATATGAATCAAAAAATAGATTTTTTATTCCAGTACTTCTTTTCATACTAAATATCAATATGAATATGAAGGTAAAAAGTAAAAAGAGACCGCGGTCCAGCATCCATCTTTGATATCCTTTTGATGAAATCACATATGACACAAATTGTACAATGACGACAGTTTATTTAGCTATTCATGGGGTATAAAGACGTCAATTACAAATTACAAGTGGACATGTGCTGGATCGGATTGGATTGGAATTCCAGTAACAAAAAGATAGAATTTGTGTGTGTTGGAGAGAGAGCAAACACCTGTGGATGTAAATGAGACAGGTCGGTCACAGAACTTGTCTCATGTACATACATACATGTTATTACAACTCAAATCTGAAAAGGTATCCAATATACAAAATACAAATACAAACACACTTGTCTACATGTACACTGTACATTTTATAGCCTGTTACATAAAGGTATCAAATGCTCTGATGCATCTGAACATGGGAAAGAGAGAGAGAGAGAAGTTATCGTCATCTCACAGCGACAATTACAATATTATTGTAATCGATTAGGGATTTTACTTGTCACATTTGGTATCTTTATCTACCTTTCATCTTCTGTATTTCTTCTACATAGGTGTATTACATGCGTTTTATATTTTATAGTATGCCGTTGTCCTTTGTCCTTTGTCAGTGTTATTCTTATTTAAATCTGTGCACTTGAATTGAACTAAGCAAGAATCAGCCAACCCCTTGCAAATAGCAAACAATAAAAATATAATTCTTGTTCAATTTCTTCTTCTTGATCTTGGATAGTAAAAAGCCTATTCCTGTTCTATTCTGTATTTGATTTAGAATTCAGAATGAGGTTCAGATTTAGATTCAGATTTAGATGTAGGTTGCCATATTATCCTTTATACTAAAGAGAAAAGAGAATGAAAATCATCTGGTCTCTGGTCTCTGGTCATCATCTGGTCTTCTGTCCTCTTCTTTTCTTCTACATTTCTTTTGACTCTTGAAGTTTTTTCAAGTCCACTTATTTTTTTGTCTCCTCCGTATAAAAATCCTGTACTCTATGATCAATGATCAATGATATGCTTTTAGATTCCTCTACTAGATTAGGATCTGGAAATATAGACTTGTTATTTATTATTGTTATTACATTGTTGACTCTCATTATATATCTAGTATCTAGTATCTATAATATACATTTGTGTATAACTGACTGCACTTTCTCAATCGCTTGGACTTTGGACTCTATATTCAAAAAGATGTTCAACGTACAATAAAGAACGATTAAAATGATTGTGATTGAAATTACCCTCAAAATTATTTCTTTTTTTTCCTGCTGTCCACTTCGTCTTCATTCTTGTTACTTGTGAGTTGTGAGATACTCTAGATTATATACACAGTACTTCAAGTTACACATGTATAAAAATGGGATTGGTCATCAAATAAATCTAGAATCTAGATTATACACCTTTTATCACTCATAATCAGTGGACGTCTATGTAAAAAGCTATGGAATATGCAGTATGCAGTAAATGTATATAAAAATATTATGTAGGACGATCGAGATGAATATTCAGACTACTCAGAGGTTTCAGTTAATTTTTCAAATGGTTCACTGTTCACTCTCTTTTAATACATACATGTATTTCTTACTGTAATATTGATGGCTATGAATATGAACATGAACAATGAAATATAAACCAACCAACAAATGTAATGCATAATGTTAGAGGATCGGACCATATATCACAAATCACAAAGATTTCAACCTTACACAATACACAGTCGGTCAATGAAAAGAATTTGAATGTTTGTAGCAGACGGAATGAGCAGACTTTGGTTAAGCTCTTGAGGTGAAAGAAAGAAAGAGAAAGATAGATATAGAGATGGAGTTTTTATTATTGTCGAGAGTGGAGAGAAAGATAGATTGTCGATAGATAAAGATCTGTATTCTTTATACGTTATACGTTGAATGGTGGTATGTACATATTTAATATCTATGTCTAATGTCTAATGTCTATGCATTTTAGATGGTAGTGCTACAGGTTCTGGTCGTGAAAGAAATGTGGTCCTTTTGGTTCAATAATTCTCTCTGTGGTCTCTATAGTATAGAATTACGTACCGTGTACAGTGTACAGTGTATTTGTATCTCAATCTCTTTGAAAGTCTGAGTTAGTTGTTGAAGAGCCTGCCGCACACTTCCACTTCTCTTCTTGATTCTTGATCATTCTCTATCTTGTTCTTCTTGTTCTTCTTCTCTGTCTTGTGACTTGTGATCTACTGTTGATGATATCGGAACTGGGATTTGAGTGAATTGAGCACGATTGCCCCTCGACCTCCGCCCCGAGAAATTCCTCAACCACAGCTATCCGTCTCTACTAATCATATTTTATCATATTATTATCATCATCTTGTTTCAATTTCAACCATCTACCATCAACTTTTTACCTTTTTCCCGTTCACTCAAACTACAAACAACAACAAAACTGCATGTAGTAAACGTATATGTATATTTTACTCATCCCACGTGTATAAAATGTACAAATGTAACCTAAGTACCTCTATTGTATATGCTCAATGCTCAACCAGCATTTATTTTATTTTATCATCATCTTTCTAATACTTTCTACATCATTCAAATTTCAAATGTGTCTATTCAATGTATCTATCTACAAATGTGTATAATGTACAGTGCATTATTTATGCATCCGTGGAATGTCCAAAAACACAAAAAACAAAACAAAACAAGTACACATCTCCTCCATCAAAACAACATAATGTATGGTCTGTTCACTTCAAAAATATAATCACTAGAGGTATTATTATTATTATTACCTATATTTTGCATTTTGCACACTCCTGTCAAATAGTATAAAACAGTATAAAGTATAAAGTACAATATCATGTATTTTTTATTCTGAATCTTTCCAAATGATTCATGATACCTATATTTTCATTTTTCATACAGCTCTGAAATTTCCTCTCTGAAATCTTCAATGATAAAATGTTTACAAAATATCAAATAACTGCACTCATGCCTCATGCCTACTAGTGCAGTTCAATCCAAATCCAATAAATCCTGTAATAAATAAATCTACAAGTTAATTTTTGTTCCCACCTTAATGTGAGATTCACTCACAATCAGATTAAGATGTTTTCCTATTCTTTCTTTTTTTGGGGGTTTTCAGCATTCTTTTACCTTTTTAACTTGTCGATTGCACATTTATTATTTATTACTTCTTACATTGAAAACGGAAGATGTTGGAGAATGGCAAATGAAGATATTTACGTTTACCGTTTTATCTACAATATATTTTTTAGTTTATGTCAAAAAAATAAAATAAATTACCATGCACTCATGATATTAGCAAACATTGAAGTAAATCTGTTGAGGATCTGTTGGGAAAAGAGGAAAACAAGAAAAACTGTAAACTTTAAAGACAGCGGAATTTGGGAGTGGGTGTACGCTTACAAATTAACAGTGTTAGTGTGAACATTTAATTTCTATTTTCATGGATGTCCAATTTACAATGTACAATGTAATAGGTGAAGGGTAAAGACAAGAAATTGAAAATAAGGTAGAGCTTAGAGGAAAAAAAGATTATTCTTGATTCTTGCTCCTGTTGTGTATAGGAAATAGAATGTAGATTGTACAGTAGAGGGATTTAAAAAAACAACTTTTGAGAAATTTTAAGTCAGCACCCCGTCATATCGTTCCTTTTAATTTAGAAACTAACCTCTGAAAAAATCAGTTCATTAAAATTAGTTTTAGAGGTCGACCAGGGTCGCCAAAGTTAACATGGGGTTTAACATAGGATTTTCACCCGAAATCGGACATAATGCTGG
>JABASP010002097.1:0-22768 GCA_019776565.1 Sminthurinus signatus | reverse complement strand
CCATAAAAACGCATCTATGATTACAATACAAAAACATAACAAAGAATAGTTAAGTAAAATACATAGACCTGTTTACTGAGTACTTTTACACATTTTTTCAAAAAAAAAAAAAAAAAAAAACAACAAAAAAATAACCAAAAACTCACTGCATTGTCCGCAGTTGCTGGCTGTTGTTGATTGTGAATACTGCCGTGAGTTCCTGAGGAATAAAATATTATCACTTTGTCTTAGAATAAAAGATCTTTGAGTTAAAAATATTACATATTATCATAATATGAGTCTTTTTAGTAGTAAAATATCCTTGTCTGGATAAAGGACACAGTGTACATATATGACAATATACTAACTGACTACCTTTCAAAACTTGGAATTATAATATTACCTCCTGGTTGTTGTTGCTGTTGTTGTTGTTGTGTTTGTTGCTGCTTAGCATGTAAAGCTTGCTGAGCCGCAATTTGATTATGAAGATTGTTAATCGCTTGTTTAGTCTTCGTAATTTGGACAGAGAGCTGAAGTGCTGCAGCAGAATTAGTTTTTCCAATTTGCTGCTGTGCTTGAGTCACCTATAAAATTTGAGTTTGAATTTTGAAGAATTTCAATTTTAAATCTTCAATCAACATACACTTGTCTAAAAACAAATAGCTTTAAATTATTGCTATTATTATTATTATTGTAAGACGAACCTGTTGGAAGATCTTGATCTGTTGCAGAAGTTGATTGAGCAGGTACAAACTTTGTGGAGGCAATGGCTGATGAAGTATCTGAGAGCTCAAATATCTACATCAAAGAGAAAGAAAATCAATGTATAAATAATCATGTATGTATGTATATATTTGTTAAATATATTAAAAATAATAAATCACACTATAATAAATTGCTCCAAATACACGGTTTTTTCAATTATAAACAAATATAAAGTTGTTATGTAATTAATTATATTATTATTATTACCCAGCTTGAACTGCCATTTGTATTTGCTGAACTAACAATCTAGTCGTATTATTTGGCTGAACACCCCTCTATGAAATGAATCATTATAAATTTACATTTGAATGTTTTGTTTTTCTTTGATCATGATATAATCATTCAAAATTAAAATTCTTCAATCAACAACAAACAAATATGAGTAAAAACAATTGGGTTACAACATTTTAAATTTAAAAAACAACTTACGGCATTGAACGTTTGTGGTGGGTTTGGCTGCTGAGTCAATATCTTCTGAATCAACGATGGATTAATACTGGCTAGACTAGGATTAGCCACATTATTAATTGAGTTGGCACCCGGAAATCCTCCTGGATTTGGAAAACTATAAATCAAACACACAAAATCAAAAACAATAAAATTTCACCTCATTTAAAAAAATAAATCATGTAACTATTGATTAATGAGTTCAATGTCATTTAACTTATACAGTGATATTGTGTACATACCCTCCTCGTGGATGAGGACCCACCATTGGACCACCACCAAGTCCCAAATCATCACGGTGGAATTGGTCGTTCCGTTGCTGAAGTCCACCCCAAGGATCTCCTATAGAATTTAGACAAGAGAATTTACAATAAACATTCATGTATTAGAATTTACAATTAATGTACAATAGAATTATTTTAATTGGTTACAACAAATAAAAATAGGTAGTGACTTGAACGTTTAATTAGTTTTTTTAGTAGATTAAATAAAATCATACCCATTGGTGGACCGCCACGACCCGCTCCGGCGGCTAAATTATCCAAAGAGTCGATTGCATCTGAAAGGTTCATGTGTGAAGAAGTTCTCAAAGCCAATTCAATGTCTTCTTTCTATAAAGACAAATCATATAAAAACCAGAAAAAAACAAATAAAATTAATAAATCATTTTAGAAGAGACATCTCGTTTTCCCCTAAACTTGTATTTTTATATATAAAAATACAATAATAATAATAATAATTACAAAAAATTTATACAGGATTCAGTATTTTTGTAATTCTTTTTTTTTTTATCTGACCCACAACGTGTATTTCATATTTTATACAATTTAACTCTTATTCATCCATAAACACACACACACATGTACGTGTAAAGTTAGTTTTGGCTCCAACAATTAAACCTCCCCCTCCCCTCCCCCCTAAAAGCTAAATTTCACACAAAATTTTGAATGCATATACATGCTTAATTGAATGACAGTTCACATTTATATAAGTATATAAAAATACATAATACATATGTATACATATATATACACATATGTAACGCACGCATAAAAATTGAGCGGATAAGTATTAAAACAAACGATACATACACACATAAATGTGTTTATTACACAAAATAAAAACCATACAGTTTTCAAACACAAATGCTTTGACAATTATTGTACTTTTAATTGGTGTCAAAAAAAAAGAGGGAGGAGGAAAAAGAACTTACAGTCTATATTATAGACTCTATAATTACTTGAAATAGGTAATCACTTTTTATACTTTCATTGAAAAAAGGTTGTACTATTCATGAGCGACTGTTATTGCAGATTAATAATGAATCGTATAATATTTCCATTAAGTGTAATGTCTTGTCAAATTGTTATTGTCACATCATTGTTTATATTGTTAAAAAATATAAACATTGGTATATGTAACACATAAAAAGCAACACACGCATAGTAAAACACACTCACACATTAACACTGAAGCTGTGTATGCTATATTCATAGTACATCAATAATATATTCTTATTTTACTCTATAGTACAAGTAGTTTTTGAAGTTGTTGACTATAACAATACAGATTTCTTTCCAAGCCCTTTTGACAACTGACAACCCCTTTTGTCTTTCAAATTACAAAATCACCGATTGTCTTTTATTTCGGTTTATATAATGTCATGTTAGACAAATATTTTTGTACTATAGAGCAGTACTATAATATATGCAACACATATTATATGGATAGAAGAAACGGTTTCAATAAAAATCTTCATAGTGATGAATTCAATATTGAATATGGTACTATCTCCACTAGAAGTCAATAACAATTAGAAAGCACATAAAAAGCATTGTAAAGAATAAAGAATATTCTTATACGTAGTACAATAATAAAAATTATTAATATTAATAATAATTACCAAAAAGCAAAAGAAAAAAAAAGTAGAGGAATTATTTATTTGCATAATATATATGTTTTGAAATTCACACACCATAAAAATAAAAAATCCCAATTTTATTGGCAACGTGAAAGAAATAAATTAAAATTTTCCAAGATAGCTAATATACACAAGCTAAAAAAAAAAACAAACCCCCAACATGAAACCCAATATCTTATATCCGAAAAAGGTATATATGTACATACATTCCTGATTAAGAAAAAGATTTAACATAAAAGCCAATAAAGAGATTTTTCACATTAATTTCTTATTTGCACATTAATAGTTCACTCAATTAAATAATATTTTGTTCTCTTTTATTTCGTTTAAAAAGTATATAAAAAAAATAAAATAAAAAACTAATGTACCAACGGAAAAGCTCAAAATACTTTTTCTCGTAATTTATTTGATTACCCTGTAGCTATTGTGTTAGTTTGACAGTGAGCTTGTTAACTATAATATATTGAGAAAGAACTGTCTTAGTATAAAAAAAACTTTTTTACAAATAATAAAACGAAAACAGAAGAATATTAATGAATAGTGTATAATTTATAAACAAAGTAGCCATGAAGATGGTAGGTAGTTTTTGTTGTTTAAAATAGAACACTGACCTTATAGCCCAATGAGCCCAATTCTGCTAATATTTTGAGCGGACCTTGTCTACTAGCGTCCTTAGCGAAGTTACCGTTACCGTTAGCATAATCGTACCTAGATCTCTGCTTGCCATGGCCCAGAAAGAAACAAAAAATTAACAAAAAAAAATAATAATAAAAAAATAAAATGAAAGATAAAGAAAATACCTCCCATTAATAATCTGTGGATAAAAAAAAAATCCTTCCATTTTTATGGATTTTTTTTTTTAATGAAATTTGACTGACGATATTTTAAGTTTTAAGAAAAACACTGCCCAATAACAAGGCAAGTGTAATGTAATGAAATTCTCATGATGATTATCCATTATCCATATTATATTACTTACTATATATGTATATATATGTATAATATAATACTGAATATTACTTGATATTATAAATACTTTCTCTGATTAGAAAGAGAAATAATTGAGATTTGTTTTTTAAAAACTTGTAACGTATTAGGATAATTATTTCTACTATAACGTTCACTGTAAACGTGAAACTAAATATGTTATATATCCTGATGATACAATCTCAAATCATATAATATAATCAAGTAGTAATAAAAAATAAAATAAATAAATATATAACAAGTATACATAAATGAATTGTGCAAGTAAATGCTTGAAAATTTTCTTTTCCGTTAAGTCGTCACAGTTAAGTTATTATCATACAAGCATACTAATTTTTTTTAATAGTGTTTTCTTAGTTAACGTGTATTTCAAAAAACAAATGTTGTGTTGGCCAATGGCCATATTAATTGTAATAATAATATTGCCGTTTGGAAAGTTTGAAAAGAATCACCGAGTGCATAGGCTAACATTCATGTCGGATGAAGATGCGTTTTAAATGTTAAATAATGAAAGCCTACAGTTATTTAAAATTCTAAAAGAATTTTTTTAAATAGATTCAGGATTAATACTTGTAGTATTCTGTATCTAAATGCACTTATGTATATAGATATATACACATATGTATTAGGTATTAGGTTTCAGTAATACTATAATGTCTACTACAACAAATATACAAACTATATTTAAAAGAAAAGAAACTATTGCACTATTAAGATTGGATGGTATTGATGGTATAAGAATATTTGTTTAGAGGTAAAAGTAATGATAAAAAAAAAAGAATTTGAAAAGGTAGCATACAATATATATCGCAATCGCTCGCAATATCATTACCTTGCAAACAGCATGATTGAAAAATAACTATTACTAATATTTGACATATAGACATTAATTGTATTATTATAACTTCATTTTTCTTTGTGAAAAATTGAGCACTACGCAAAATCAAATGATAATAAATAGAACTTAAAAGAAAACCGAAGGAAGCAAAAAAAATAAGTAGTAGTAGTAGTAATAATTAATAATAATAGGTAGATATTACTGATACTTGTTACAATTCAAAAGACACAATAGTCTGTAAGAGATTAATCATAAGAAATGAAAGTCGTATTACTTTTTTTTTTGACTTTTTCTATTCCCTTTCCTTTCACTAACTAACTTTGAACATTAGTAACACATAAAGTATACAGATAATAAAAAGGTAAACTAAAATGCGAAAAAGTACCGAAGAATTTATGTTGTCTATAGTACGAAATTAAACTTAACAAAAAGATCAAATAAATATTTTTTCTTACAGAATTTTTGTGCGCTCCTCCCCATGATGAGGTATCAACAATATTATCATCACCCCATCCTGTTCCCGGATTTGTAGGAGTTTTACCCCAAGAAGGATTAGCTGAAGGAGCATCCCAAGGAGCCTTTTGTATAGAAAAAAAACATTGTTTTCAATTAAAACGAAATGTATGTAATAATAAGTATAATACAAATTATAAAACTTCTTTTCTTTACAAAAAAAAAGAAATAAGAAATGAAAAAAAAAAAAAATGAAAAAATAAAAAAATCTTACTGGTTTTACCTTCGGTGGATCACCCCATTGAACACCTCCATTATTTTTGTCATCATTCCAACCTCCAGTACTATTAAAGCCACTATCTTGAGGTGGTCCATCAGGGCCTTGCCATCCATTTCTTTTATTTTCAAAAACAAAAAAAAACCCAAATTATGGAATTTATAATATTGTATGGCCCAAATATTATATGCATGTATGCTAACTATGATAGCTAATAGTTTGATTTATTTATTGATACTTCTTGGACATAGCATTGATAATGATTAATGATGTGTTTTCAATGAATTACCTATTTCCACTCCACATTGGATTACCACCATCCATTTTATTTGGTGGCATTCCACGGTTTGGTGGCATTTGATGCCGCTGTTGTTGTTGTTGTTGTTGAGGTGGAGGTTGTTGTTGCTGTTGATCATGATGAGAAAGATCTAAAAAGAACATTAAAAATAATAGTCCCAACAATATAAGACACAGTATAAAATTATTCGGACGGAGTGCGAGAAATAAATAGTACTATTTCAAGTTCCTATGTATTATTATTACTTGTGATTGTCGTTCTTCCAGTTTGTTGAGGATTAGGCATACCCCATAGAGATGTTCCGTCGTCATACTATTACAAATTAAGATGCATATTAAAATGTTGATATTGTTAAATATTTCATAACACAATACACATGTAAATATTTTAATTGTCATCTTTTCATTCTGTTGTACAATGAACAATGTGACATAAAAACCACACAGTGACAATAAATGCTTTATAACAACAACATATATTTTATAATACTATTATATCTCATGATTTTTTTGTTTTGTTCTACATATTGTACAATAAATATGTACATAAATACACATTTTATACACATGTAGTACTTATACAATAAGTATACAATAAAGCTTTATTTAAGAACCCATGATATCATTTCATGAAAACGTGACAATAAAATATATATATATAGTTTAATATCACATTGAGTATTTAGTTTTTTATAAAAAAACAAAAAAAAAACAAAACAAAACTTACGTTTGGTATATTTGGTACAGCTCTTCTTTGAGTGGGTGGTGATACATCGTCCCATCCACTATTTGAGGGTTTACTAGGATGATTAGGTCCATGAGGTGGAATTGGTCCAGATCCCCAACCAGCTGGGTTTTGTTGTTGTTGTTGTTGTTGAGGTGGTGGTGGTTTATTCCACATTCCTTGGTTAGGATCCACACCCATGGATCCATTGTTCATTCCGCGAGTATTATTACGATCTACCCAGCCACTTGGTGGTGCATTTTCATGTCCTCGACCCATATCATGTCCATGAGGTCTACAAATTTTAAAAAAAATAAATAAATAAAAATAATAATAAAAGGAACGATATTTTATGATGTGATTTTTCAATATATACAATGTATACTATACGTATACATTTATATTATATGTATGTATATTTGTAGCATATTTTACAATAATGATTTCTATTCTCTATAGTATGATACACATATGATATTATAATATTTATATAAAAGGGAATGAAAAAAAAACCAGAGCTGTAGAGATCAGAAATGATAAACAAACATAGTAATATATAAATATTAAATATATGTACCCTCTTTGTCCACCAACATTGCCCCAATCCGTTGGTTCTTTTTTGAGAGGAGCAGAACTAGGCCATCCTTGTGGTTGATTTGGTTGTTGTTGTTGTTGCTGTTGTTGTTGTTGTTGTTGTTGTTGCTGCTGTTGTTGTTGCTGTTGAGGAGGAGGTGGTGGTTGTTGTTGATTTGGTGGCATTTGTGTATTATTCATACCACTCCACTGCATTTGTGCATTATTGTTTCCAGGATTGGAATTATTGGGAGGTGCTGAATTGTTAGGTCCTGGTGCATTGGAATTATTAGGAGGAACGCCAGTCCACACATTAGAACTATCATTTCCATCATCTTCTTCACCCCATGTTCCTCCAATATTGTTTGACGGTCCCCATGCAGGCTTTGGTGCAGCTATAATGTAACATATATAATATGTTGTATATGAGACATAATGTTGAGAGAACAAAACCCAAAATGTATAATATACAAAATATATTGAAACTATAAATAATTTGTCAACTAATATTCCTCTCTCTCTCTCTTGCAAAAACTAGGAATAATTTATTGTTCATATATACATACCTGGAACTGGATTTACGCCTCCTATTGAGTAGAGAGGGAAAAAAATATAGAGAATTTTTTTTTTTTTTAGAAAAGTTGTATGAAAATTTTTTTATTTATTGAATATATATTTTAATATTATTATAATTTTTAATGTATTATAAAAGTATTCAAGTAAATATATACTCACCACCACGTAAATTAGCTTCCCATAAATCTGTACCATTGTTTACATTGACTTTATTCCAATTGCCAGCTGAAGCCGCAGACGCTGGATCCAATTCTGGTGAGTTTGGAGTATCCCATCCAGAATCTTGATTTACATTTTGACCTCCCCAACCATCATGACTAAAGAGAGCTTCACGCATACTATTAAGTTGTTCAATTTGTTTACTAGTAACACTGGAACTACTACCTGGAGGAGCCACACCAGGATTACTAGCATTGTTGGAGTTCATGGTATTGGGATTGTTACTCATTCCTGAAGGATTGCCGGGATTGTTCACATTGTTCATGGTATTAGTATTATTGTTGTTGTTACCAGTAGCAGACTGGAGAGATTTTCCAGCAGCTGCTGCCCATGAGGATGCAGAGTTTGTGATGAGTCCTGAAGTACTGGTTCCTCCTGGCCCTGAATTTTGATTTGGATTTGTACCTGTTACAGAGCCCGGATTCATTGGACTATTAGGTGTGTTCCCCATCACATTGTTAGCATTTTGATTCCCCATTTGCATTGCATTTCCACTTGGTGGAGCGCTGGTTGCATTTGACGATGGATTGTTATTAACTTGAGATCCTATATAATTTATATAATATAATTTGTATCAACATGTATGTATATATTATATATAATGTGAAATATACCTTGTTTTATATCCAAATTAGTTTAATTTAATTTAAACTAAACATAATAAAATATAATATTATAATGTTTAATTTATTCTATCTATATAATTATTCTTATGTCTAATAAACTGTCAAACAGTTTAAAAATTTACCTGAAAGGTTTGTAGGTTGCCCATTGGTGTTCTGACTAGTATTACGATTCGGAGAAGTCGAAGCCCATTGATTGGCTGATCCGCTGGGATGATTATTATTAGCAGGTGAGGGATTTACTTGCTGATTATTGGCAGGAGTATTGACAATTCCACCTGGAGATGAAGTTGCCACTGAGGATTGGCTACTTGGAGCTAAGTATAATAAAATATATATGATATATAATATATTGATATGTGTTTGTTTTTTTTTTTTTAAATTGACTTAATAATCATTTCTATTAAATAGTATATAAAAATTACCACTTGGAGGTTGACCCCAGCCACCGGAACTATTACCGCTAGGTGGTGGTGGTGCACCCCAACCTAAAAAAAAGAAAAATTAAATATATAATAATAAAGAATTTAATTTATTGATAATTTATTGAAATGTAAAATAATAATAATAATAACGATAATAAAATATTAGAAATTTTTACCAGCTGCAGCTGCCCCATTGTTGGGACCTCCATTGTTGAGCGAATTTAGACCACCTCCACGCAGTCCGAAACCTGGTGGGATTCCCCAACCTTGATTTGAAGCAACATTAAAGCTCCCATAGAGATCACAACCATGGCCGCTCCCCCACATCATTTTTTGTTTTAAACGCATCATTTTCATTTTTTCACTACTGGCATTTGAGAGAACATCATGCTCGACCTTGTCTTCTAAATAACCATTTCCATCATTTCTTCTATCTTCAGAATTAGTACGGAGTAAAGGAGCCTTAACATTAACACTATTCTTCATTTCCATTATGAACATCTTCATCGAGTTGAGGTTAAAAAAAACTACATAGGTACTGGCAGAGCAGAAGTCGTTTCAGCGATCGTCCGCTCTACACAATTCTGGCACATTGGTTTTATAATCACCCTATTTTTAAAAATACAGAACAAACAATAACAAATTTTTAAAAAAAATCATAATCTGCTCCTCAAATTCTACATATATTATACTATTGTCTAAATCTCTATTTAGAATTAACAAACAAGAAAACGAAATAAGTATAAACTTTTATTTATTCTAATTACCTGATTGACTACGATTGTAAGATGAGGCATAGTGAGTTGTAACGCATTCTGACAAACAGCACTGAATGAATACGGAAACTGTAAAAAACAAAGAAAAAAATAATTCAAAAGTAATTCAAATCATATAAGAATTGATTTTTACAATTACAAATGTTGTATGTATCACTTTAAATCTTATTTGTAAATGAATACAATGTTCCTCAACATTTTACAACTACATAGTTGTGATATAATAAGTAGAGTCACAATTCTTGTTTATTATAACAAATAATTTTTTGTATTTTAGTTAAAATTACTTCAAAAAAAAAATACAATAATTTTTTGTTGTTTAACAAAAAAAAAACCATACCGAAAAAATACCATCATAAAATAAAAAATACCTGGCGTAAGAGTAGGATCATCCTCCACAGATTTCATTATTTGAGTTCCTTTCCATGGTTTTCCAGGTTCAAATTCTGGTACTAAATCAGATGGCCATGCATCTGCATTTAAGTTAACAGCTGAATTTGGCTTATTTGAGTCATCATTAAGATTCATGTTAGGATTATTATTGCCTGATGAGTTTGATGTTGGTGGATGATCTGTGGGCCACCCATCACCAGATGGACGAGCTGCTGAAGACCAAGTGCTACAAAAAACATCAAGAATGAAAGGGATTATATATAAATACTTTAAATAGAATTTGTTTTATTTTTATTAAGTTTAAAATATATAATTTGGCCAATCTTCTTCTTACTTGTCAGACTGTCCGAGATTAAAGCTCGAATTCGAATTTTTGAGAAGACTTGAGGTATTTGGTTGAGGACCTGGTCCTGGAGCCCGGCTAAATTCTATTTTACAGCAACAAGAAATTTGAAAAAAAAGAGAGAAAAGATATAATGTGATGTAAAAATATAAAAAGAATGTTTTATAAAACATTCTATAAAACTTTATACAATAAAAAATCTTAATTTCAAAAATACTAATAGAATTACCATTTCCACTGTTGTTGGCATCATCCTTCTCCAGTGAAGGCAACTTGGTCCACTGTGTCAGCTATGAAACACAATAATAAATAATATTATAGTTTATGATTTTTTGCTTTGTTTGAAACATGATTTTATCATTTTCTAAATAATAATATACATTCTTTTATATATAACATATACTCACTCTTGACTGTTGATGTTGACCAGACTCTTTCAGTCCAAAGCTATCGGAGCCAAAATTATTCATTGCTGACATCATTGGATCATGATGAGATGAATTCTAGTAAATAAATAAGCAAAAAAAAAGACCAAACAAACAATGACATTATTTATACTACATTTAGTTGATTTAATGTATGTACTTGTGTATTGTATATGTATATATGTAAATGGTTCTTACCTCCATCACAGAACCTGTGGCATTATTGGGTAGAATCGGTGGATTGAAAAAATCATTATTTGGTTTATTTGCAGCCAAATTTCCGCCATAAAAACGCATCTATGATTACAATACAAAAACATAACAAAGAATAGTTAAGTAAAATACATAGACCTGTTTACTGAGTACTTTTACACATTTTTTCAAAAAAAAAAAAAAAAAAAAACAACAAAAAAATAACCAAAAACTCACTGCATTGTCCGCAGTTGCTGGCTGTTGTTGATTGTGAATACTGCCGTGAGTTCCTGAGGAATAAAATATTATCACTTTGTCTTAGAATAAAAGATCTTTGAGTTAAAAATATTACATATTATCATAATATGAGTCTTTTTAGTAGTAAAATATCCTTGTCTGGATAAAGGACACAGTGTACATATATGACAATATACTAACTGACTACCTTTCAAAACTTGGAATTATAATATTACCTCCTGGTTGTTGTTGCTGTTGTTGTTGTTGTGTTTGTTGCTGCTTAGCATGTAAAGCTTGCTGAGCCGCAATTTGATTATGAAGATTGTTAATCGCTTGTTTAGTCTTCGTAATTTGGACAGAGAGCTGAAGTGCTGCAGCAGAATTAGTTTTTCCAATTTGCTGCTGTGCTTGAGTCACCTATAAAATTTGAGTTTGAATTTTGAAGAATTTCAATTTTAAATCTTCAATCAACATACACTTGTCTAAAAACAAATAGCTTTAAATTATTGCTATTATTATTATTATTGTAAGACGAACCTGTTGGAAGATCTTGATCTGTTGCAGAAGTTGATTGAGCAGGTACAAACTTTGTGGAGGCAATGGCTGATGAAGTATCTGAGAGCTCAAATATCTACATCAAAGAGAAAGAAAATCAATGTATAAATAATCATGTATGTATGTATATATTTGTTAAATATATTAAAAATAATAAATCACACTATAATAAATTGCTCCAAATACACGGTTTTTTCAATTATAAACAAATATAAAGTTGTTATGTAATTAATTATATTATTATTATTACCCAGCTTGAACTGCCATTTGTATTTGCTGAACTAACAATCTAGTCGTATTATTTGGCTGAACACCCCTCTATGAAATGAATCATTATAAATTTACATTTGAATGTTTTGTTTTTCTTTGATCATGATATAATCATTCAAAATTAAAATTCTTCAATCAACAACAAACAAATATGAGTAAAAACAATTGGGTTACAACATTTTAAATTTAAAAAACAACTTACGGCATTGAACGTTTGTGGTGGGTTTGGCTGCTGAGTCAATATCTTCTGAATCAACGATGGATTAATACTGGCTAGACTAGGATTAGCCACATTATTAATTGAGTTGGCACCCGGAAATCCTCCTGGATTTGGAAAACTATAAATCAAACACACAAAATCAAAAACAATAAAATTTCACCTCATTTAAAAAAATAAATCATGTAACTATTGATTAATGAGTTCAATGTCATTTAACTTATACAGTGATATTGTGTACATACCCTCCTCGTGGATGAGGACCCACCATTGGACCACCACCAAGTCCCAAATCATCACGGTGGAATTGGTCGTTCCGTTGCTGAAGTCCACCCCAAGGATCTCCTATAGAATTTAGACAAGAGAATTTACAATAAACATTCATGTATTAGAATTTACAATTAATGTACAATAGAATTATTTTAATTGGTTACAACAAATAAAAATAGGTAGTGACTTGAACGTTTAATTAGTTTTTTTAGTAGATTAAATAAAATCATACCCATTGGTGGACCGCCACGACCCGCTCCGGCGGCTAAATTATCCAAAGAGTCGATTGCATCTGAAAGGTTCATGTGTGAAGAAGTTCTCAAAGCCAATTCAATGTCTTCTTTCTATAAAGACAAATCATATAAAAACCAGAAAAAAACAAATAAAATTAATAAATCATTTTAGAAGAGACATCTCGTTTTCCCCTAAACTTGTATTTTTATATATAAAAATACAATAATAATAATAATAATTACAAAAAATTTATACAGGATTCAGTATTTTTGTAATTCTTTTTTTTTTTATCTGACCCACAACGTGTATTTCATATTTTATACAATTTAACTCTTATTCATCCATAAACACACACACACATGTACGTGTAAAGTTAGTTTTGGCTCCAACAATTAAACCTCCCCCTCCCCTCCCCCCTAAAAGCTAAATTTCACACAAAATTTTGAATGCATATACATGCTTAATTGAATGACAGTTCACATTTATATAAGTATATAAAAATACATAATACATATGTATACATATATATACACATATGTAACGCACGCATAAAAATTGAGCGGATAAGTATTAAAACAAACGATACATACACACATAAATGTGTTTATTACACAAAATAAAAACCATACAGTTTTCAAACACAAATGCTTTGACAATTATTGTACTTTTAATTGGTGTCAAAAAAAAAGAGGGAGGAGGAAAAAGAACTTACAGTCTATATTATAGACTCTATAATTACTTGAAATAGGTAATCACTTTTTATACTTTCATTGAAAAAAGGTTGTACTATTCATGAGCGACTGTTATTGCAGATTAATAATGAATCGTATAATATTTCCATTAAGTGTAATGTCTTGTCAAATTGTTATTGTCACATCATTGTTTATATTGTTAAAAAATATAAACATTGGTATATGTAACACATAAAAAGCAACACACGCATAGTAAAACACACTCACACATTAACACTGAAGCTGTGTATGCTATATTCATAGTACATCAATAATATATTCTTATTTTACTCTATAGTACAAGTAGTTTTTGAAGTTGTTGACTATAACAATACAGATTTCTTTCCAAGCCCTTTTGACAACTGACAACCCCTTTTGTCTTTCAAATTACAAAATCACCGATTGTCTTTTATTTCGGTTTATATAATGTCATGTTAGACAAATATTTTTGTACTATAGAGCAGTACTATAATATATGCAACACATATTATATGGATAGAAGAAACGGTTTCAATAAAAATCTTCATAGTGATGAATTCAATATTGAATATGGTACTATCTCCACTAGAAGTCAATAACAATTAGAAAGCACATAAAAAGCATTGTAAAGAATAAAGAATATTCTTATACGTAGTACAATAATAAAAATTATTAATATTAATAATAATTACCAAAAAGCAAAAGAAAAAAAAAGTAGAGGAATTATTTATTTGCATAATATATATGTTTTGAAATTCACACACCATAAAAATAAAAAATCCCAATTTTATTGGCAACGTGAAAGAAATAAATTAAAATTTTCCAAGATAGCTAATATACACAAGCTAAAAAAAAAAACAAACCCCCAACATGAAACCCAATATCTTATATCCGAAAAAGGTATATATGTACATACATTCCTGATTAAGAAAAAGATTTAACATAAAAGCCAATAAAGAGATTTTTCACATTAATTTCTTATTTGCACATTAATAGTTCACTCAATTAAATAATATTTTGTTCTCTTTTATTTCGTTTAAAAAGTATATAAAAAAAATAAAATAAAAAACTAATGTACCAACGGAAAAGCTCAAAATACTTTTTCTCGTAATTTATTTGATTACCCTGTAGCTATTGTGTTAGTTTGACAGTGAGCTTGTTAACTATAATATATTGAGAAAGAACTGTCTTAGTATAAAAAAAACTTTTTTACAAATAATAAAACGAAAACAGAAGAATATTAATGAATAGTGTATAATTTATAAACAAAGTAGCCATGAAGATGGTAGGTAGTTTTTGTTGTTTAAAATAGAACACTGACCTTATAGCCCAATGAGCCCAATTCTGCTAATATTTTGAGCGGACCTTGTCTACTAGCGTCCTTAGCGAAGTTACCGTTACCGTTAGCATAATCGTACCTAGATCTCTGCTTGCCATGGCCCAGAAAGAAACAAAAAATTAACAAAAAAAAATAATAATAAAAAAATAAAATGAAAGATAAAGAAAATACCTCCCATTAATAATCTGTGGATAAAAAAAAAATCCTTCCATTTTTATGGATTTTTTTTTTTAATGAAATTTGACTGACGATATTTTAAGTTTTAAGAAAAACACTGCCCAATAACAAGGCAAGTGTAATGTAATGAAATTCTCATGATGATTATCCATTATCCATATTATATTACTTACTATATATGTATATATATGTATAATATAATACTGAATATTACTTGATATTATAAATACTTTCTCTGATTAGAAAGAGAAATAATTGAGATTTGTTTTTTAAAAACTTGTAACGTATTAGGATAATTATTTCTACTATAACGTTCACTGTAAACGTGAAACTAAATATGTTATATATCCTGATGATACAATCTCAAATCATATAATATAATCAAGTAGTAATAAAAAATAAAATAAATAAATATATAACAAGTATACATAAATGAATTGTGCAAGTAAATGCTTGAAAATTTTCTTTTCCGTTAAGTCGTCACAGTTAAGTTATTATCATACAAGCATACTAATTTTTTTTAATAGTGTTTTCTTAGTTAACGTGTATTTCAAAAAACAAATGTTGTGTTGGCCAATGGCCATATTAATTGTAATAATAATATTGCCGTTTGGAAAGTTTGAAAAGAATCACCGAGTGCATAGGCTAACATTCATGTCGGATGAAGATGCGTTTTAAATGTTAAATAATGAAAGCCTACAGTTATTTAAAATTCTAAAAGAATTTTTTTAAATAGATTCAGGATTAATACTTGTAGTATTCTGTATCTAAATGCACTTATGTATATAGATATATACACATATGTATTAGGTATTAGGTTTCAGTAATACTATAATGTCTACTACAACAAATATACAAACTATATTTAAAAGAAAAGAAACTATTGCACTATTAAGATTGGATGGTATTGATGGTATAAGAATATTTGTTTAGAGGTAAAAGTAATGATAAAAAAAAAAGAATTTGAAAAGGTAGCATACAATATATATCGCAATCGCTCGCAATATCATTACCTTGCAAACAGCATGATTG
Organism: Sminthurinus signatus; assembly: GCA_019776565.1. NCBI lineage: Eukaryota > Metazoa > Arthropoda > Collembola > Symphypleona > Katiannidae > Sminthurinus > Sminthurinus signatus. Next base: position 6,494 of record JABASP010002097.1, on the reverse strand, counting down.
AAAAATAACTATTACTAATATTTGACATATAGACATTAATTGTATTATTATAACTTCATTTTTCTTTGTGAAAAATTGAGCACTACGCAAAATCAAATGATAATAAATAGAACTTAAAAGAAAACCGAAGGAAGCAAAAAAAATAAGTAGTAGTAGTAGTAATAATTAATAATAATAGGTAGATATTACTGATACTTGTTACAATTCAAAAGACACAATAGTCTGTAAGAGATTAATCATAAGAAATGAAAGTCGTATTACTTTTTTTTTTGACTTTTTCTATTCCCTTTCCTTTCACTAACTAACTTTGAACATTAGTAACACATAAAGTATACAGATAATAAAAAGGTAAACTAAAATGCGAAAAAGTACCGAAGAATTTATGTTGTCTATAGTACGAAATTAAACTTAACAAAAAGATCAAATAAATATTTTTTCTTACAGAATTTTTGTGCGCTCCTCCCCATGATGAGGTATCAACAATATTATCATCACCCCATCCTGTTCCCGGATTTGTAGGAGTTTTACCCCAAGAAGGATTAGCTGAAGGAGCATCCCAAGGAGCCTTTTGTATAGAAAAAAAACATTGTTTTCAATTAAAACGAAATGTATGTAATAATAAGTATAATACAAATTATAAAACTTCTTTTCTTTACAAAAAAAAAGAAATAAGAAATGAAAAAAAAAAAAAATGAAAAAATAAAAAAATCTTACTGGTTTTACCTTCGGTGGATCACCCCATTGAACACCTCCATTATTTTTGTCATCATTCCAACCTCCAGTACTATTAAAGCCACTATCTTGAGGTGGTCCATCAGGGCCTTGCCATCCATTTCTTTTATTTTCAAAAACAAAAAAAAACCCAAATTATGGAATTTATAATATTGTATGGCCCAAATATTATATGCATGTATGCTAACTATGATAGCTAATAGTTTGATTTATTTATTGATACTTCTTGGACATAGCATTGATAATGATTAATGATGTGTTTTCAATGAATTACCTATTTCCACTCCACATTGGATTACCACCATCCATTTTATTTGGTGGCATTCCACGGTTTGGTGGCATTTGATGCCGCTGTTGTTGTTGTTGTTGTTGAGGTGGAGGTTGTTGTTGCTGTTGATCATGATGAGAAAGATCTAAAAAGAACATTAAAAATAATAGTCCCAACAATATAAGACACAGTATAAAATTATTCGGACGGAGTGCGAGAAATAAATAGTACTATTTCAAGTTCCTATGTATTATTATTACTTGTGATTGTCGTTCTTCCAGTTTGTTGAGGATTAGGCATACCCCATAGAGATGTTCCGTCGTCATACTATTACAAATTAAGATGCATATTAAAATGTTGATATTGTTAAATATTTCATAACACAATACACATGTAAATATTTTAATTGTCATCTTTTCATTCTGTTGTACAATGAACAATGTGACATAAAAACCACACAGTGACAATAAATGCTTTATAACAACAACATATATTTTATAATACTATTATATCTCATGATTTTTTTGTTTTGTTCTACATATTGTACAATAAATATGTACATAAATACACATTTTATACACATGTAGTACTTATACAATAAGTATACAATAAAGCTTTATTTAAGAACCCATGATATCATTTCATGAAAACGTGACAATAAAATATATATATATAGTTTAATATCACATTGAGTATTTAGTTTTTTATAAAAAAACAAAAAAAAAACAAAACAAAACTTACGTTTGGTATATTTGGTACAGCTCTTCTTTGAGTGGGTGGTGATACATCGTCCCATCCACTATTTGAGGGTTTACTAGGATGATTAGGTCCATGAGGTGGAATTGGTCCAGATCCCCAACCAGCTGGGTTTTGTTGTTGTTGTTGTTGTTGAGGTGGTGGTGGTTTATTCCACATTCCTTGGTTAGGATCCACACCCATGGATCCATTGTTCATTCCGCGAGTATTATTACGATCTACCCAGCCACTTGGTGGTGCATTTTCATGTCCTCGACCCATATCATGTCCATGAGGTCTACAAATTTTAAAAAAAATAAATAAATAAAAATAATAATAAAAGGAACGATATTTTATGATGTGATTTTTCAATATATACAATGTATACTATACGTATACATTTATATTATATGTATGTATATTTGTAGCATATTTTACAATAATGATTTCTATTCTCTATAGTATGATACACATATGATATTATAATATTTATATAAAAGGGAATGAAAAAAAAACCAGAGCTGTAGAGATCAGAAATGATAAACAAACATAGTAATATATAAATATTAAATATATGTACCCTCTTTGTCCACCAACATTGCCCCAATCCGTTGGTTCTTTTTTGAGAGGAGCAGAACTAGGCCATCCTTGTGGTTGATTTGGTTGTTGTTGTTGTTGCTGTTGTTGTTGTTGTTGTTGTTGTTGCTGCTGTTGTTGTTGCTGTTGAGGAGGAGGTGGTGGTTGTTGTTGATTTGGTGGCATTTGTGTATTATTCATACCACTCCACTGCATTTGTGCATTATTGTTTCCAGGATTGGAATTATTGGGAGGTGCTGAATTGTTAGGTCCTGGTGCATTGGAATTATTAGGAGGAACGCCAGTCCACACATTAGAACTATCATTTCCATCATCTTCTTCACCCCATGTTCCTCCAATATTGTTTGACGGTCCCCATGCAGGCTTTGGTGCAGCTATAATGTAACATATATAATATGTTGTATATGAGACATAATGTTGAGAGAACAAAACCCAAAATGTATAATATACAAAATATATTGAAACTATAAATAATTTGTCAACTAATATTCCTCTCTCTCTCTCTTGCAAAAACTAGGAATAATTTATTGTTCATATATACATACCTGGAACTGGATTTACGCCTCCTATTGAGTAGAGAGGGAAAAAAATATAGAGAATTTTTTTTTTTTTTAGAAAAGTTGTATGAAAATTTTTTTATTTATTGAATATATATTTTAATATTATTATAATTTTTAATGTATTATAAAAGTATTCAAGTAAATATATACTCACCACCACGTAAATTAGCTTCCCATAAATCTGTACCATTGTTTACATTGACTTTATTCCAATTGCCAGCTGAAGCCGCAGACGCTGGATCCAATTCTGGTGAGTTTGGAGTATCCCATCCAGAATCTTGATTTACATTTTGACCTCCCCAACCATCATGACTAAAGAGAGCTTCACGCATACTATTAAGTTGTTCAATTTGTTTACTAGTAACACTGGAACTACTACCTGGAGGAGCCACACCAGGATTACTAGCATTGTTGGAGTTCATGGTATTGGGATTGTTACTCATTCCTGAAGGATTGCCGGGATTGTTCACATTGTTCATGGTATTAGTATTATTGTTGTTGTTACCAGTAGCAGACTGGAGAGATTTTCCAGCAGCTGCTGCCCATGAGGATGCAGAGTTTGTGATGAGTCCTGAAGTACTGGTTCCTCCTGGCCCTGAATTTTGATTTGGATTTGTACCTGTTACAGAGCCCGGATTCATTGGACTATTAGGTGTGTTCCCCATCACATTGTTAGCATTTTGATTCCCCATTTGCATTGCATTTCCACTTGGTGGAGCGCTGGTTGCATTTGACGATGGATTGTTATTAACTTGAGATCCTATATAATTTATATAATATAATTTGTATCAACATGTATGTATATATTATATATAATGTGAAATATACCTTGTTTTATATCCAAATTAGTTTAATTTAATTTAAACTAAACATAATAAAATATAATATTATAATGTTTAATTTATTCTATCTATATAATTATTCTTATGTCTAATAAACTGTCAAACAGTTTAAAAATTTACCTGAAAGGTTTGTAGGTTGCCCATTGGTGTTCTGACTAGTATTACGATTCGGAGAAGTCGAAGCCCATTGATTGGCTGATCCGCTGGGATGATTATTATTAGCAGGTGAGGGATTTACTTGCTGATTATTGGCAGGAGTATTGACAATTCCACCTGGAGATGAAGTTGCCACTGAGGATTGGCTACTTGGAGCTAAGTATAATAAAATATATATGATATATAATATATTGATATGTGTTTGTTTTTTTTTTTTTAAATTGACTTAATAATCATTTCTATTAAATAGTATATAAAAATTACCACTTGGAGGTTGACCCCAGCCACCGGAACTATTACCGCTAGGTGGTGGTGGTGCACCCCAACCTAAAAAAAAGAAAAATTAAATATATAATAATAAAGAATTTAATTTATTGATAATTTATTGAAATGTAAAATAATAATAATAATAACGATAATAAAATATTAGAAATTTTTACCAGCTGCAGCTGCCCCATTGTTGGGACCTCCATTGTTGAGCGAATTTAGACCACCTCCACGCAGTCCGAAACCTGGTGGGATTCCCCAACCTTGATTTGAAGCAACATTAAAGCTCCCATAGAGATCACAACCATGGCCGCTCCCCCACATCATTTTTTGTTTTAAACGCATCATTTTCATTTTTTCACTACTGGCATTTGAGAGAACATCATGCTCGACCTTGTCTTCTAAATAACCATTTCCATCATTTCTTCTATCTTCAGAATTAGTACGGAGTAAAGGAGCCTTAACATTAACACTATTCTTCATTTCCATTATGAACATCTTCATCGAGTTGAGGTTAAAAAAAACTACATAGGTACTGGCAGAGCAGAAGTCGTTTCAGCGATCGTCCGCTCTACACAATTCTGGCACATTGGTTTTATAATCACCCTATTTTTAAAAATACAGAACAAACAATAACAAATTTTTAAAAAAAATCATAATCTGCTCCTCAAATTCTACATATATTATACTATTGTCTAAATCTCTATTTAGAATTAACAAACAAGAAAACGAAATAAGTATAAACTTTTATTTATTCTAATTACCTGATTGACTACGATTGTAAGATGAGGCATAGTGAGTTGTAACGCATTCTGACAAACAGCACTGAATGAATACGGAAACTGTAAAAAACAAAGAAAAAAATAATTCAAAAGTAATTCAAATCATATAAGAATTGATTTTTACAATTACAAATGTTGTATGTATCACTTTAAATCTTATTTGTAAATGAATACAATGTTCCTCAACATTTTACAACTACATAGTTGTGATATAATAAGTAGAGTCACAATTCTTGTTTATTATAACAAATAATTTTTTGTATTTTAGTTAAAATTACTTCAAAAAAAAAATACAATAATTTTTTGTTGTTTAACAAAAAAAAAACCATACCGAAAAAATACCATCATAAAATAAAAAATACCTGGCGTAAGAGTAGGATCATCCTCCACAGATTTCATTATTTGAGTTCCTTTCCATGGTTTTCCAGGTTCAAATTCTGGTACTAAATCAGATGGCCATGCATCTGCATTTAAGTTAACAGCTGAATTTGGCTTATTTGAGTCATCATTAAGATTCATGTTAGGATTATTATTGCCTGATGAGTTTGATGTTGGTGGATGATCTGTGGGCCACCCATCACCAGATGGACGAGCTGCTGAAGACCAAGTGCTACAAAAAACATCAAGAATGAAAGGGATTATATATAAATACTTTAAATAGAATTTGTTTTATTTTTATTAAGTTTAAAATATATAATTTGGCCAATCTTCTTCTTACTTGTCAGACTGTCCGAGATTAAAGCTCGAATTCGAATTTTTGAGAAGACTTGAGGTATTTGGTTGAGGACCTGGTCCTGGAGCCCGGCTAAATTCTATTTTACAGCAACAAGAAATTTGAAAAAAAAGAGAGAAAAGATATAATGTGATGTAAAAATATAAAAAGAATGTTTTATAAAACATTCTATAAAACTTTATACAATAAAAAATCTTAATTTCAAAAATACTAATAGAATTACCATTTCCACTGTTGTTGGCATCATCCTTCTCCAGTGAAGGCAACTTGGTCCACTGTGTCAGCTATGAAACACAATAATAAATAATATTATAGTTTATGATTTTTTGCTTTGTTTGAAACATGATTTTATCATTTTCTAAATAATAATATACATTCTTTTATATATAACATATACTCACTCTTGACTGTTGATGTTGACCAGACTCTTTCAGTCCAAAGCTATCGGAGCCAAAATTATTCATTGCTGACATCATTGGATCATGATGAGATGAATTCTAGTAAATAAATAAGCAAAAAAAAAGACCAAACAAACAATGACATTATTTATACTACATTTAGTTGATTTAATGTATGTACTTGTGTATTGTATATGTATATATGTAAATGGTTCTTACCTCCATCACAGAACCTGTGGCATTATTGGGTAGAATCGGTGGATTGAAAAAATCATTATTTGGTTTATTTGCAGCCAAATTTCCGCCATAAAAACGCATCTATGATTACAATACAAAAACATAACAAAGAATAGTTAAGTAAAATACATAGACCTGTTTACTGAGTACTTTTACACATTTTTTCAAAAAAAAAAAAAAAAAAAAA
>JABASP010002096.1:0-22770 GCA_019776565.1 Sminthurinus signatus | reverse complement strand
AAAGTACATGGTAAATAGTAAATATTGTGAAAATATAGACACTAAACATGAGGATAAATAAGAATAAGAAGAATGAAAGTGAAAGCATGTAGAAAATGTTAGCTTTAATGTAAATGTTAATGGTAGTCTTTTCCCTGTTTGGATTTTGGATACATTCGCCACTCGGCACGCAGATGGAAAAAGCTTCTGTTTCCTTCCTTATTTCTTGTCTTTATCTTTATCTTTGTCTTGTACCCGGAGGAAAACAAGTGAATCCATCCACATCCACGTCCACTTCTACTTAATATACAATATAACATATATAATATAGTACATCTTGTTTTATAGTTGTTGTTGTGGCTTTTACAGTGAACGTAGGAATAAGAATAAGAATATGAATATAAATATAAATTGAATGCTGTCTTTTAGCTGTTGTGTAGAAGCTCTACTAGCTCTACTCTACTCAACTCAACTCAGCTCAGCATGTAGTATCCTAATTAAGGAAGAAATAGTACATGGAAAATACAAAATACACGTCATATGGTAGCTACAAAAGATGCTAGTCGACAAGGAAATGGGATTATTTTATATTATGTTATATTGTGTATGTGTTTGTATTTGTGTTTATGGATTTCAGCTCAATTCAACTTGTTACTTTTGTACTTTTCCCCAAATATCCACAAATTAACTTTTAAGCCACACGTGCACCACCCACATAATACATAATACAGAACACATTGTATAAAGCATAAAGTATATGGAGCAGTGGAACAGTATTTAATGCATGAATGAACCCATTTCCCAAGTAATCGAAGCTTTACACATTACGCACACTACACACACAAAGCATCAACTATAAACTATAAACCCGATGAGCTTGAGACTCATTCTAAATTCTAATCCAAACTACACATATGTACAAAGTAATATCTTCATCTATAATAAAAAGTAAAAAGCTATACTAATATGCTGTAAAAAATCCAGTAATTAAAATGAAAAAGAGCATAATACGATATTAAAAAATATTTTTATATTGTGTACACATGTTTTTGATATTACTTTTGAATTCTTTCCACTTTCTTTTTTCTTGGAAATTTCAAAGGAAATATCAAAAATTAAAGCAGAAGGAAAGTGGATTCTTTTTTTGTAATTATAAAAGTCGTAGTGAAAGTTACCCTCTTTTTATCTAGAGTCTAGAGTCTAGATTATATGCACATTTTATATTAGTTTGTATGTAGCATTTTACTCCTTGAAATAACAAAGAAGAGGAATAATTTGAATGAAAAACCTCTATTCCAATACATAATATATAGAAATTATGTAATTAAGTATTTTACCTGTATAATACCTGTTGAATTCTGTTTAATGCTTTTTACTTTTTTACTTTTTACTTCTTGTGATACAAATTACAGAGAAAAAGACGAACCATAGCAACGGTTTTCTGTTTTCTGTATCTTTTATGCATAATTTTACTGGTGTAAAAGGCTAATTTCGGATTCCAGTACAGAGTTCAGAGAGAGAATTGCATGTTGTATATTTTACACTGTGTAATAGTTTTGTATCGTATTTTGTATGGGTAGCTGTGAATCTGCCTCCTCTATCTGACTCTGATTCTGACTCTGACTCTGAATGTGAATGTGAATGAAAGAGTGAGTGAGTGATATGTATTTCCATTTTTCCACATGCAGATGTCAGAGTTACATTTAATAAATCACCAGTAAAAGATTAAAGTGAATGAATACAAAATACAGAATTCAGAATACAGAATGTAGAAAGAACGAGAAGGAGAAGGTGGAAAAGTAGAGTAGATTTAGCCTCCAAAATCTTATTAGACTGGGATTCATCTCTTTTCTTTTCTTCAAAGAAATGTTTTACCTTGAAACAAAATTACTCTCCTTTCCCATTACCATTCTCCTTTTCCTTTTCATTCTCTTGTTCTTGCTCTTGCTCTTTCTTGTTACAATTTTTCCTCATTCTCTCATTTGCATCTCAACTGCTCTCAACTTTCGACTCTAGACTCTAGACTCTCAACTCTCAACTCTCAAGCCTCAATATCCAACATTCAACATCCAACCCGCAGTTCAAAAAACTCTAGTTAACTACCTTAAATGTACAGACAAAGTAGTGGCAAACTGCTCACTGTTCACTGTTCAGACTCAAAGCTCAAAGCTCAAAACTCAAAACTCTAAACTCAAGAGTTGAGAGTTAGACTTGAGAAAATCGAAATAAGACGGAAAAAGGAAAGCTAATGCAGAATTTTAACTGCACACTCAATGCCCAAGTTTTTTTTACTAGGTTCAAGTTGTGGAATACACAAATACAAAATAGAATGTAGAATGTAGAGCAGAGGTTTTTCTCAGCCCGTAGAATAAACAATGACTGTTTATATGGGAGGAAAGGAATGTTTCAAGTTGGAATATTATTATTCTGCATCTGCATCCAGTTTTCCGTGTGCGTTATTCCTTATTTGTTATTTGGTAGTTGGTAAACTGTAGTGTCTAGAATCTGGTGTCTACTGTGGTATGTTTAATGTTTACACGTCGCAAACCTCAGCATCACTACACCTTTTCCTCCTTCATTTCTTCACATTACTTTTATCAAGTTGGTTCTGCTGTTATGATTATTATTATTAGTATTTTTATTTTTACTGCTGGGGATGAGGATGATGATGTTAAGTATGAAGGACAGGTCGTTTCCTCAAACTCCGCTCCTGTGCTCTTGTGCTCTGAGTCACTCTGGAAATTGGCTGTTGCTTTTACATGACGTTTTCATAAAAATGGTTATGTTGAGGGTGGAAAGGAGTAAGGAATTTATTTTAAAAGCTATAAAATGTATCCATAACCAGCTATTTAAATATTCAAAACATATGAAGTACAAAATGTGCACTGTGCACCCTTTTTCAGTTTCTGTGTACAATATACAATGTACAGTTGCGAGGTTAACAAGTAAATAAAATGAGTGTCAAATCCACTCTAGATTCTCTAGAATATGTAGAATGTAGAACGTGGAATAGAATTTTTAAGCGACTCTCTGCCGGGAAAAAAAACCTTTCTCTCCTGAGCACAAAACACAAAACAAATACAAGACAACGAGAGGAACCCGAAAAAGTGAGGAAATGGGGAAATTCAAATCTTGTTATTATTTTGTCTTTTTTTCATGCATAATGCATATTCTATGATGATGGGCAGGATGGGCTCATCTTTGTATTTTTTATAAGACTTTTGATACTTGATACTTGTTACTGAAGAGCGGAGAGTAGAAAGAAGAAAGTGGAATAAAATTTATGTGTAGGTATATAGTTGAGAAAAACAGGCGAATGTCAATATAAATATAACTAGAAAAATGAAACGAAGAAAGAAACGGGCAGATTTTTAAGGTCAGCAATTCTTGCCAACTTATTCCATGTAAAATACATTTACATAGATAGTTTGAGAAAAGGAGAAGCAACCATTAAGAATCCTACATGTAGAATGTATGTGCATCTATTTCTATGCATGTGTGTCTACGAGTGTTTTTCTTTACTGTTACGTTTATTATTATTTCTGGTTGCTGGTTGCGGATGGGATTGAAACAGAACTAGAAACTAGAAATAACCATCAAGAAGATTGTGAAGGAGAAATGTACCTAGTTTGTAGTTTGTCTAGTTTCTATATTCCTGTAGGAAAACGGAAGGGATGGGATTTTTCCTCTTTATGAATTTCTTACGACCACAAGTATGGAGAAAACGACCTCTTCAACCTCAACTCGCCTCATTCACGTTGAACATTACCATTTCTACATTCTGCACTCTACACTTTACACTCTACACTCTACACCCACAAGTAGATTTTTCTACGTCTTCATGAATTCCACAAAAACGACAACGACTTTGACAACGACTATTACTGACACATGTGATTTGGAGACTGGAGAAATGAAGAGACAACGGAGGGGGACAAGTGAATGAATTTCAATTTTCAATCCACTTCAAGTCCAGTCCAGTCCAGTCCAGAGTCGTCACTGGTCACTGGAAAAAATCCGAAAAAGTATAGAAAGAAAAAAAACGATGATATTTTGCTCCCTTCTAAAAATCAAGGATCAGATTTTGTATTTTTATAGTAGCAAACTGATGACTGATGAAATATATGTATGTATGAAAGATGATGATCTTTGGAGCTGGAACTGGAACTGGAACGAGAATAAAAATCAGACTAGGAATTTCCTTGAATTTTTCACATGTGCTATTTGGCATGTGTTAGTTGTTAGTTGGAAAGAGTCACAGTTCAGTTGAAGGTTTCCCATTCCCCTTCATTTGAGTTTTGAGTTTTGAGTTTTGAGCTTTGAGCTTTGAGCTTTGAACAAATCATAACACTGGACATTTTTCATATCGATTCCCATTCACCTTGATGGCAATGACTTTTTCCTACTTTTTTCAATGAATAAAAATTCAATATAACAAGATCATAACCAGAATCATAACATTCATGCAGACGGACAAAAAGAGCAGTTGCAGATGATTGTTAGTTGTACTAGTGGGTTTTGTATTTGTTCAAGCAAAAGAGTTGTCATCTGACCAATCCAAACCAAAACCAAACCAAACCCAAACCAAAGTAAATGTCATGAAAAGACACGGAAGAGGAGGATGACAACATTTCTAAAGATGAATGAAAGTAGGAAGAAGAAAAGAAAGAGGAAGGACAGGAGACAAGAGACAGGAGACGACGGACATGAGTTTTTTTGCTGTGCAGAATGAATGTCAATAGAAGTCTGTAGTTTGTAGTGTCTCCTGTCTACTTGTACAGTTTTCTAGTTGGAGTGAGAGTGTGCTGTGGACATTTCCTTTTCCATTGGGATGAAATGAATCGAGAGAAGAGCAAATACAAATAACGAATGACGAATAAGGAATAAGGAACAAGGAACAAGGAACAAAGACACTCAAAGAAATACATGAACACATCTAAAAAAGCTCCTTTTCAACAGCTCTTTTGCTCCTCAGGTCTCTCGTCTCTCGGCTCGTTCTCCTTCTTGCTTTTTGGCTCCTTCTCTACAGTCTACAGTTTGTTCATGGCTAATGGAATAGCATGGATAAATGGATGTCCTGCTTTTTACTTTTTACTTCACATTGCTTATTGCTTTATGTACCACACTTTTTGTGTCATGTGCTCTTCCTACATCTTTTGAACTCGTGGAAAATATCATGGAATTTTGTTATGTTTGTTTGCTTGTTTGTTTACTCAACCCAATGAATTTTATTAGAGATTCAATGATCATATCGGATTATCTATGTCACCACTTTTCCTTCTTGAATAAAATAAATATAAATTTTTGACCTTTTTCCTTTCACATTACTTCTATTTCCTATGTTTTGCATTTCGTACTTGCAGTTTTATGTTGTTTCCTCTACTTTATACTTTATACATTATGCACCAGTCAACCATGCAATTTTATGCATATTCATTCACAAAAAAATATTCTACATCCTTTTCAGAGAATTTTGAATTCTAGGGTTTGCATCTTTGAAGCATGTACAAAAAATACTTACAAAATAAACAGAAAATAGAAAAGATAAAAGGTCAAAAGAGTAAAAAAAATATGTGAGGAGAAAATAGAAAATATAAAAGGGAATCTTGTCAGTTCATTATAGATTATAGATGATCGATATCTCACCACGTACATTAGTACATAATACATAATTTATTATCAAGTATTAATGTTGCTTTCAGGCTTTAAAACGGGTTGAGAAAAGTGAACTGTAAAAGTTAATGGGAAAAGAAAATGCATGATGTCTGGTGCATCATTTTACATCTTAGACAAGATGCTTGAAGATTGAACATGCTTGAGCATCGCAGGAACTTTAATGGTGGCATCATGTCATCATGTCAATTTCAGTGGAGAGTAGACAGCAAAATGATCTTGATGAAAAGGATCAAATAATAATGATCCTGCCCGTCCAAATATAAAAGTGTACTAATGATTCTTCTTCTTGTTTTTTTTATTGTGGTTGTTTTTGTAGGAGTTGAGGAAGCAGTGTTTGCAGTTTGCAACCTCCCTTTTGGACCACACAAGAGGGTCTTATGAACTGGAAGTTCTTTTGAATCATGATCCAACTGGACCGGCCTTTGAACATGGAGAGAGGATGCACTTGAACCGTCTCAAACTCGCCATCAAATTTCGTCAAAAGAAGGTTCTCCAGTCTTCAGTCTCTATTATTCTAGTTTCTAGATATTCTCTCTATGATATTTTAGAAAGTCGAGTTCTTCCATTTTTGTATGCACAATGTACAGTGTACAACGTAAATATTTATGCATTTTTTATATTTCATTGTTGTGAGGAAGTTGAGAGAGTAGGAGTAGCTCTCTTTTCTCTCTGCTTTCTCTTTTACATTATGCATTATGCATCATCCAACTGCGTAGAGTAGAGAGTTGAGGGTTGAGGGCAAATGCGTAATCAAATCAAGTCCATAGTTCTCATAGTTCTCATAGTCTGTAGTTTGGAGTTTGGAGCATGTACGAAATAATATAAAGAGTTGAGTCTCATTCTCTTGTGCATATTTCATAACTTTCCTCATTCATAATACATGTATATTTGAAGATGATGACGGGACAAAAAGCTCTTTATGGACGAATTTTCTCTCTCTGTCTCTGCAGCATGTACTTCATACTTTATCCTTGATAAGTAGTTTTTAGTTTCTAGTTTGTAGTTTTCATATTGTAGTATAGCGTATAGAGTGTAGTGCTACTTGTCAAGTCAGTCAGTATCCATGTTAATAATAATACATATTGTTGTGTCCTTTGTACTTTGTAGTTTGTACATTGTGTATACTCACAAAATACAAACAACGGAATTGCGAGTACCAAGTACCAATGTACTGAAAAATAAATAGATCTACAAGTAGGAATGATGATCATCATAATGTAGAATGTAGAACAGAAGAACACATATAATAATAATAATAGTACATGGAGCTCAAGTTATTTTCTCACATCTCACAAATATAGGTTTTAAAAGCTATATATGATATACAACATGCAAAAGTATGTACAAAGTACAAACTGTATTATGAGTAAGTCCTAAGTATACTTTAAAAAATGGGAAGGAAAAGAGAGAGGAATTTTGATGATTTACTCATTTTTAATGGGATGTGGAGACAGACAGAGACAATATTTATTATACTCAGTCACTGTGTTGTGTAATTCGATCTTTTCCATTATCCATACTCTATTCTACATTCAGCATTCCGCATTCTGTATAACTTAACTTAGGGTACTAAATGTACATTTTCATGTTCCATTTTCAACATTCAAAGTTTTCTGCTCATGCATTTCATATACGAAAAGGTCCAACATCATTAGGATTTTCAGGGAATTGAAATTTAAATTGGAATTGAAAATTGAAAAGGTCTTTTTTTGCGTTCATGAAGAATCTTTTGCAAGCTTTTGTACAATGAATTCTCTCTGTGTTTTTATATTTTATATGAGTCTGGTTTAAAATATTTTTATAGGTAAATAGTAAATAGTTTGAAGAACATGGATTTTATACATGTACGTATTTATAGTTGAACTTTGAATTGTTTTAGCTCAATCTCATTTTGAATTGAGTAAATGAAGGAGAGGAATTCATATAAAGAGAAAATTATTAATATAATCATTTTTATAGGCTATTATTATTATTATATTTTATGCATCATAAATTAAAGTACAGTCTTCTGAGAATTGATTAAGGGTTTACATGCACATTAATAACAAGATTAAAATTGAAAATGCTCCTTTGTCCTTTGTTCTTGATGAAAAATCTAATTATAAATGATGATGATGATGATGAAATGACCTTTTTGTCTTTTGTATTTTAGTTCGTGGCTCATCCAAATGTTCAACAGTTATTGGTAAGTAAACCACTTGTTTCTTTTTATATACCTTTTTGACTTCATGTGACGTTTTTTACATGCCATTTTGTCATCTATCTGATAAAATGGAGGTCAAAGGTCAAATCATTAATCATGTTACTCTTTTATATTATTTTTTAATCACAGGCCTCAATTTGGTACGAGGGTTTACCGGGTAAGAATTTTTTGAATGTATTTCTTACATTTTTTTAAAGATGATCAAGTTTATAGTTTATTATTTTTACGCCCAAAATAGTAAATAATAATTACTATTTTTATTTGAATATCTTTTCAGGATTCAGGAGAAAAAATATGGCTTTACAAGGTTCAAAATCTATCACATTGTGTTATTAGAAATTATTTGTTTTAACAAAAAATTTTGTATGTAAACTTTTAAAATTATCTTTTCCATAAAATGTGTAAATGATCATTTTTCGTTTCAGCTCTCGAGGTCGTTAGGATAGGATGGCTTTTTCCCTTTTTTAGTCTGTGTTATATACTAGCTCCTCATTCGAGGTGGGGCCAAAAGATGAGGTACGAAAAACCAAAATAAAAAAAACAATATATTTAAGTTTAAGTTTTCAAGCAAAGCGAATGCTGAATTCAGTATTCAGTGTATTTTATATTTCATATGAGAATAAGAATTCAAAAGATGTAAATCGTAAATAATACAATGTTCTATAATGTCTGTTTCAACTATCATCAACTATCTATTAATGTCAAAAGTCGTTTAATGTTTAAAGTAATTCCATAAATTTTCCTCGTAAATTATTGAAATGATTTATTATAGAGTTTTCATTGAATTTTTTTGTCTTGATCTTTGTCTCTTCCTTTTTTCTCTTTTTTTGTTCTTCCTCCTCTTCCTCTTTTTTGCGTCTGTTTTTGTCTATGACTTTAGGAAGCCTTTTATAAAATTTATCTGCCATTCAGCCTCATACTTCTTCTTTCTTTGTAAGTATTCCAAAATATATTTACTATATGAAAAATACGAAATGAAATAAAATACTACACACTACACAATTTTTCTCAATATTTATAGTGTATAAACATTAAACATGTACAACAAAGAGAATTGTACAAAAAAAGAAAAACCATTGACCTCTTCCGCCAATTCTGATTTTTTGATGGTATTAAAACAAAAGAAAAATAATCAAGATTGATTTTTTATTATGATGCTCATGATTAAAATTCACTACACACAAGACTCAAAAGTCTCAAGTCTCAAAATCTTGTCCATTGTCCATCCATTTTACTAGCATGATATTTTGCAATATTTAGATAGATTTTATTCCGTTTGTCGCTGACTGAGCAAAAGACAAACAAATGTTATTTTTTATGGTAGACATTTGACATTTGACATCATGTCATTCTTGTTTCCAATTTTTCTCATGGACATGAACATGAACGTTGCAGCGTCAGCTCTGACCATTCATCATTGACCATTTACCATTGACCAGTGATAATTTATCAAGAAGAAAAAAGAGGACGCAGAGAATTACAACTCAGAATTGGATTGATTAACTGTGATTTTAGTGATGACCTGCTTTTTTCCCCTTTCTGTGTCTTAAAAGTCTTAACTGCGCACAACCAAGTCCAAAATCCAAAAGAGTCCAGAGTCAACAAACAGACAGCGAGCAAAAGGAACAATCCACAGAGTGGTAATAATTCTTGCCTCAAGACTGAAGACTGATGACGCACAAAATACACAAGTACTAGTAAAGTCACAAAAGTCGCATTGACTTGTCCACCATTTCATTTCAACTTTCAACAACATTCCATAATCCGCGTACAATTTGCACAATAGAAAAACAGATAACGTATAAATTCCTGAAAAAATTCCAATTCTCAATGAATCTTTTATTTTCATTTGTATTTGAACTAGAGTTGAATGTTGAGTGAATTACAAAAAAACTACTACATTCTACATCTTCTTATCTTTTTTCCGACATTCTTTTGGGTCTTTTAAATCAAATATCAAATGTAATGAAAATGGATCATAGAAAAAAATAGATAAATACTAAATACTGTACAAAATACACAATAATATTACAGTAAAAGCTAAAAAGGTTGGTAAATAATAAAAATAAGAATAACAATATTGAATATCGAATATCGAATTATATGTAGACTTTACTTTGTACATTGTACATGGTAAATTGTAGAGCGTGACAAAACTTTGGATGCGGATGGGAAAATAAAATAGAGAGCTTTGGATTTTCCCATTCCCCATTCTCCATACTCCATTCAAACATTTTTCTGGAGGAAAATGAGGAAATCTCGAGTTTTGTTTCCATCCATTGTCTATACAATATTTTCTGCGTGTATGAATACAGAAGAGAAGGGAGAAAAGTTGAATGTGATGTGGAAATGTTGGGATGTTTGGATATTTGGATAGGCTGTGGAGAACGGAGAAGGAAAGTGAGAGAAAGTGTGTACTTGCAGATTATGTGTCTCAAAATGTCTCATATTTCATTGTCTTGTTTTACTTTTACTTTTGCTTCTGCTGTTCCTCATGCTCCGTCTTCTATATTCTTACATGTATAATATACATGTACATACTTTGAGAAAAGTTTCTCAAGAACGTCCATGCAGAATGGAAGAAAGTGTATACGAATATATATGTATGAACGTGTTGGCTGTTGGCACATGTGGAAGGTTGACCTGTGAGGAAAAGCAAGAAAGGAAGAAAGATCTAGTTTTGTGTTTTGTGTACTGTGCACATTCGTCTTTCTCTTGTCTTGTTTCTCCCTTTTCCTCTATTCCTCTGTTAGGAGTTTGGAGTTTGGAGTTTGGACATGTGTGTAGAGTGTAGTCTATCGAATTGAAATTCCCAGGTTCAATTTCATCCATTTCTCACCCACAGTCACTCCCAAATCATATCATGTAGGAAATATGGACAGATACAGAATACGGAATACAGAATACAGAACACACACTTTTCACTTAGAAACAAAGGGGATGTAAACTTTGGATAGGAACTAAAAACAAGAAACTCCATACTTCATGCTCCATCCTGTCTGCAGTCTGCAGTAGCTCATACTTTTAGAATCTACTAAATCAATAGATTTCTGTGGGATGTCATATTTTTCTCAGATATCTCAGCATAATATAATGTACAAAGTACAGAGTACAGAGTATACAGTATACAGATGATGTATAATTTATAAGCGCACAGCTTTCTTGTCTTTGTAAACGGCTCAAGTCTAAACGTGTTCATAGGGTTTGTAATTCAATTTAATATTTAATGTAATAATAGAAAATAATACTTATAAATTCAGAATTGAAGGAAGGGTCAAAGTTATTTCGACAATTTCTTAATGTAATTATGTACAAAATTAAAATAGATTAAAGATAAAAGATAAAAAAGCTTAACTAATAAATATTAATAAATGAATTTGAATGATTTTGTTCAGTTTTGTTAATACTGGCAAGTCAAAGATTTGACATTGTGGATAAATGGGGGTCAGAATTTCTGAGTTCATGGGTGTCGCAGGATCCGACGACGAAAAGGGGGTCTACCCCCTCCTCTGTTGAGTGGTTTATTCTTGCTTGGGTCTGCGGTGAGTAACCTTTGGAATTATGAATCATGTTAAAAATTATTGGTTTAACTTTATTTTTTTCAACCTGTATGAACTGTGAAAAAACATTGACATTGATGATTGCTGATGAATTAGGTCTAATATGGAGCGAGATAAAACAACTTTGGGACGTGGGACTTCAGGATTACGTGGGAGATATGTGGAATGTCCTGGATTTTGTTACAAATTCTCTTTATGTGGCTACAATTGCTCTTAGAATTGTGGCTCATTTTCAAGTAATTAAATACATAAAAAAATCCAAAAATCAAGTATTATCATAAAAATTATCATCCTTTTCCAGTCATCATGTGCTCATTTATTTTTATTTACTTGTAATTTTTCATTCACTTTTATTTAATTTCTAAGGTTCAAAAAGAGGTTGCAGCGGGGATACCAAATGCGGTGAATAATCCTCGTGAGCATTGGGATACTTGGGATCCCATGTTAATTGCCGAGGGATTATTCGCCGCCGCCAACATCTTTAGGTAAGTACCAAAAACCAAAAGCTCAAAAGCTCAAAGGTTAAAACACAAGAAACAAGAATCATCTACTGTTGTTTTTTGCTCGAAAATGAAACAAGAAATACCAAGAAATTAAATAACTAGTAGGAAGTAGTTTTACAATAGAAAATTGAAAATAAAAACTTGTGGTACATATTAATTCTTCAACCTTGTAAATTGAAAATGAGCATTTTATTTGTTTTTTGTTTTTATCTAGTATCTAGTATACAGTTTAATTTCTAGAATATGCATAAAAATAAGTAATAAGTATATTTGGCTCCATTTTAGCTGGTACATTTTGTACATTAAATAGTAAACAGTAAACAGGCGTAGATTTTTATGATGTTGGCTGTCAGCTGTCAGCTGTGCCTCTGCTTCGCATTCCGTGTAACTATAAACTATGCTATAGCGTCTTTAACAAAATTTAGAATATAGAATATAGAACGTAGATGGATAAATTACTGTTTGTCCAGCTGTTGACAGAAGGCTGAAGACTGAAAACTGAAGCAGTTGACTAAGTTTAGACTTCAGACCAAGTGTTTTTTGTCATCCTCAGCTGTATTTTGTATTTTGTATTCTTTATTTTGCATGTGTACTTTCTTTTCTTTCTTGTATAAGCTGGAAATTCCAACCTCCAAGGAAAATGGTCAGGATATTATATTACTACAAATACTGCTTTTTTATTGACACATAAAAATTCACTATGCTCCATTTATGTGCTAGAATCTAGAGTCTAGAGTCTAGTGTTTTTCGTTTTTACTCATCCATGTTCTACATTCTACATTTTTTATCTAGTATTTTACTTAGCTTTAGTTTTCTATTTCCTATGAGCTTTTAGTATTTTGTATTTTTGTGGGAGGATAAATAACTAAATAAAAGCTGTCCCTGTTAAATGTACAAAATACAAAATTCACAAATGCCCAAATGCCGAATGCTGAACATTATCAATAAGACAAGAGAAGAAAAAAAAGAAAACTGTTTGACTTTTGACTTAAAATTGATGGGCATTCTTTATCTATTTATTGTTTTTTTACAGTTCGTTGAAGTTGGTGTACATTTTCTCGGTGAATCCATACCTTGGACCACTACAAATCAGTTTAGGACGGATGGTGATGGACATTATCAAATTCTTCTTCCTCTACATTCTCGTCCTCTTCGCCTTCTCTTGCGGTATGTGTACACATAATATATATTTTTGATTTTTGGTTTCTTTGTCAGCAGAAAACAGACATTGAGTATACTTTCTTGTCATTTCCGTTCAAAAATTGACATGGGAGATGAAAGTTCTATTGTAGATTTATTTTAGATTTATTGTTTGTGACAAGTGACATACTTTATTATGACAGCTGACAATTGACAGTTGGCAGTTGACAGGATTAGGGACGGCAACTCACATGTCATATGTAGTAACAGTAGACTGTAGAATGATGTTGAATCAGCTTTACTGTTTACTATCGAGTGTCATTGACATTGCCAACTTTCATTTTTCATTTTTATAAATACATGACTTAGACCTCAATGTTCTACTTTCACCAACAAGTTACGAAAAAATAACAACAGAACACAAACACAAAACACAATAACTATTACAGATTAAATAAAATTCTGCCTTGGGATAAATCCTCAGAGATCTAAGTTCTGAACATGGGTAAAATTTAAAATGACAAGGTAACTAGATATTGAATATTGAATTTGGATTTGAAATTTGGATGAGGTAACAATGTCAAAATGGGTAAGATACAAAATTCGGATAGTCAGATAGGTTTAAGGCTCCAGTTTCAAGAAAATTCCAGATTCTGTAGATTCAAGATTCAACCTGAAAATTTCCTCTCAAAATTAAATCACAGGCTTGTTTCTCATGCTTCTCAAAACTCAAAGCCTCAAAACCTCAAAGTCAAAGTCAGAGTCAAAATCAAAATCAAAACGAAGTCACACAGAAGAAAACCTCAAAGAAGAAGCAGACAAGAGAAAAGTCAAAGTGAATGATCTAGAATCTAGGAGCCAGACACGACGCCACAAAACAGAATACTGTACAACACAAAATAGCATAATAATAATAGTAATAATAATAATAGGCTTCTCCACACTTAAACATGTACAATGTACAGTGTACATTTTGTACACACATAAATAGTATAAATAGTATAAAATACTGTAAGAACTGCTTCCATAAATCAGGCTACGTCTTCCATCTTCCGCGTCTCTTGCGCTCTATCTCTCTCTCTCTCTCTCTCTCTCTCTCTCTCTCTCTCTCTCTCTCTCTCTCTCTCTCTGTTATACTGCGTATTCATATTGTACTTTATGCAGAGTATTACGCCATGAATATCAATATCAATATCCATCCTCATCCCTATTCTCAACATTGCTTATTGTAAGAAGCTATCCAAAAAATAAAATACAAATACAAAAGATAGATACAACATACAAAAACATGGTAAATAACAAAATACAAAATAAAGTGTTGTGTTTTGTGTTTGAAACAGAAAAGAGGAAAATGAAATTTCATTTAAAGTTTAAAGTATGCATAATAATATGTAATATATAAAACATATAACGAGATATATCCTGTATCCCGTACACTTTAAACTCTGAACACATAGGAAATAAGAACGGCTATTCTTCACTCATCGTCGACTACTTTATCCTGTGACTCTTATGCGTATCTAATACGTAATACCTAATGTGTAATGTGTAATGTGTAACATGTAATGGAAAATGCGGATATATAATGTGTAATACGTAATATATAATATGTAATATCCTCTTGAGGAAGTGGAGGAGAAAGAAGAGAAAGAAACAAGAAAGAAAGTTTGTGCTTTCTCCTCAATAGGAAAATTATATTTATGGGAGGGAGAGACAGACTTTTGCGGGATCATGTAGACGAAATCCAATAAGTATTCTGTATACTCTGTGTCTAAAACTACAACTAGAACTAAACCTTCAGCCTCGAATACCGAGTCTCAAGTCTCAAGCTAGAACGTAGTAAATAGAACACAAGACACAAGAGCACGGAGACAACAACTTTAGCTCAAGCTGGAACTGGAACTGGAGTAAGAACTGAAACTACAGTAGAACTAGAGTAAAAGAAGGTGGACTAGAATCTTGAATGGTTCTTGAAACTTGTCCTCTTTTCCCCCTTTTCTTTTCAAAGTTGCTCTGTGTACAGTGTACAGCATGTATAAAGTATACAAATTTGTAACGTATAAACAATATGAATAGAAAAGAGTGTTGTGTGTCTTTTGGGGAGACGTGACTCTTTTTCTTTCTCCTATTTAAAAGTCATGCTTGTCTTTATTGTCTTATGTCTTATCCTAATAGGAATAGAAATAGGATGCTCAATGCTCAATGCTCAATACATGTTTTGTAGTTGTACAGATATTTTACGCATTTATGTGCATGTAAAATACAAATAGATAATAGACAAGCGACAAGCCAGTAAACAGTAACAGGCAAAAGGCAAACGACAAACGGTTGATGGTGTGTTAAACAAAGATTACATGGGAGACTGCAGACTAAAAGGCTCAAGAATCTAAACTCAAGACTCAAGTGACTGTGTAAAACACACATTAACTTGACTTGTACAAATTGGACTCATTTATTACAACTAAATGAAAACTTGAAACTAAAACTCAGAGCTGGAATATCCCATGGAGAAAGTTGTACATTGTACATTCTACACTCTACAATACACAATTTAAATACACTTAATAGGTTGAGAATTTTCAGTTTTTCACACTCTCACAAACACACGCACATACATTGATACTTGGTACATGTATTTCCATTCACCAGCTGCCTACTGTATACTATATATAAAATTATATTATAAGAAAGCTTGTCTTAATAATCCTTCAGCTGGTGCAAACCATAAAGCTGAAATGTATTCAAGTCTTTTTTACTTTACTATTTTTTGGAATCTTTTTAGGTATGAATCAACTTTTGTGGTACTATGCGGAATTGGAAAATAAACGTAAGTCTAAAGGATACACATACAAATTTTTAATCTTTAAATGATTTATGACTCGTTTGATCGGCCATCGGTTATATTTAATTTTGAACTGGATTGAATTGATTTGATATTTCAGGTTGTGACGAACTTACCAAACTGCAAGGAAACACATCGACGGTGTCGGAACGTCCAGCGGAAAGTTGTTACCTCTCGCGACGCTTTTCAAAGTAAGTTTTTTCTCAGTCTTAAAAATGTACCAAAAAGATAAATCACGATGTATGTAATATGTAATATATGTATCTTACAAGTAAACGTACAAGTAAAATTCAAACTGTAGAATGTACTTGTAAATTGTCTATTGTTTCTGGTTTCAATTTGCAGTCTATTCGAAACATCACAAACCCTATTTTGGGCCGTATTTGGTTTAATTGAGCTGGAGAGTTTTGAACTGGCTGGAATCAAATCATTTACCAGGTTTTGGGGTAAGAGCATTTTTTCAATGCTTAATTAAGTCTCATTTTTTTCAGAGAATCTGGAGCTTAAAGTTTGTGTAATTTTCTGGATACTTTGAATTTTGAAGGTTCTTGTTAATTTCAAATGTATAATGTGTAATTTTCTCCTTTTTTTCTTTAGGGATGCTGATGTTTGGATGTTTCTCCGTCATAAATATTGGTAAATATCATCAATCACATAATTTATGTCTATCTATAAAATAAATTAAAACTAGTTAATTTTTATAGCTTTACTGAGAATCAAAGAGTAAGGTGAAAAGTTGCTAATAAAGTGTTTAATTTTTAATTTTTTTAACAGTCGTCTTGCTGAACCTCCTCATTGGTAAATATTATAAATATGAAGTAAAAATCATAATAAATCATAAAATCAATTATAAAAGTTATCGTTAAAATTTTCTCAATGTAAACTAAAAAAACATGTCTATTTTTCTTACAGCCATGATGAATCACTCGTATCAGCTCATTTTCGTACGTCCATGTAGATAATTGATAATGATTATAAAATTTTACTAGTTTTTTTAAAAATATGTACAAAAATATCAATTGAATTTACTATGCGATGAGATGAGATGTGATCTGAATCTCTGATCTTTTATTTTTGCATTAAATTGAATTTTATAGGAGAAAGCAGACGTGGAGTGGAAATTTGCCAGAAGTAATAACAATATCCATATATTATGAACTATATAAGCTATAACTATTTCCTACCATTTTTGCCAGAAGTTGGATTAGTGTAGACTACATGACATTACACGTTACTCATATGAATGCTCACATTTTCTAGTATTTTTTTGGAATCTGACTGAATATTTTGTGAATTTTGAATGTATTGAAATTATTTTGAATGATATTTTAATAATATCATGATGATGTTGAGTGTTGGTGATTTTAATGAACCTATTCAATTTTCATGATAAAAAGGTAAACTTTGGATATCATACTTTGAAGAAGGGGCGACGGTCCCTCCACCTTTTAATATTATCCCTACCCCAAAAACCTTCTACTACATTTTCAACTGGGTATTCCGAAAACTATTCCGGTTCTCCGTCGCTGCCAAACGAGAACATATTAAGACTGTCCGTGTAAATTTTTTTCTATACTATATTTTCTTTTCATTTCACCATTTTACGTGCTGCGTTTTATTTTTTTTCTCTTTCATTTTTGAATATTTTCAATTCATATAGAATTTACAGTTTGAAATTTAAACTAGATAAAGGAAAAAAAATGAATGAATTTTTTTTTAATTTTTTTGACAGCGGAAACATCAGCAACAAAGTCAGCGGGATGTTCGTTACCAGGTTTGGATGAAAAAGCAAAACTAACAACAAAATTCTCTATTTTAATTTTTGAAGAATGAAGGAACAAAAATTGTGTTTATAATGAACTTTCTCTTGTTGTAATTTTTATATTTTACAGAATATCATGCGAAATCTAGTTCGGCGATATGTGACAACTGAGCAAAGACAAGCGGATAATCAAGGTAGATTTAAAAATATTCAATGATTCAAGATTCAATATTCAACAAGAATTATGAGTGAATTTCATTCCTTGTTTTTCTGTAAGCTCCAAACTCTCAAAGAAGAGTCACAAGAAACTTTGAAAAATAAGCCGTAATTCTGAATTCTGAATACATTGAAATTTCAGGAGTGACGGAGGATGATGTAAATGAAATAAAACAGGATATTTCATCCTTTCGTTGCGAGTTGCTCGAGGTACTGAAAGCTTCGGGGATGAAAGTAGAGGAGACTAAGTATGGATCAGGTATGTAAAAACATTTCTACTGTGCATTATATATAGCTCAAAACTTAAAAGTAACTTGTAGTTCTACACGTTACACAATATGCAGTACACATGGGATTACGAAATCCTGTTGAAGCTTTAAAAAAACTAATATGGCTGTTCATTAAAACAAGTACTCAACGGACGGAAATACAAAGTCCCATTTTTTTTTCATACGAAAATATTTCCACTTCATTCCTAATTTAGTTTTTGTTCTCGAGACTTGTGACTTGAGACGGGAAAAATTTGCATGCGGAGAGCGCATTAACTTTTATGTAGATAGTCGACAGTCGACAAAGTAAACCAAAAAATAAAACATGTATTTAGAGAACAATTCCTTGTTTTTTCTCCATGTAATTTCCGGTGTGCAAACTTTTGTATGCAGTAAAAGAAAAATACTTTTTTTCTCCATTTCACTTGTTCACGGAAATTGGAAACATACGTAATGCGTAATGAGAATTACACATTCACACTGGAATAGTTAAAAGTTTATGCTTAAGATTTTTCATTTTTCTTGTCTCTCTGAACGTTTTGACTTTTGACTTTTAACAGCAGGTGGAAAGAAGAATCGTCAAAGAGAGCGACGTCTTATGAAGGGTTTCAACATTGCCCCTGCCCCACCCCCGTCCAGCACTGCAACTCCCACCCTCTCGGATATGCTAGGACTAGACACCCTGCAGGAAAATGATACCGTCCACTACGACAAAAAATCACCAAAGGTATGAAATATTAAATGAAATGAAAATTACTTATTAACACTCAAGATTGAAAATTGAAGATATTATGGGAAAAGGTGAATAATTTTAAATGTATGTACTAATTAAAAAATTGTAGAAAACTCTGATGAAACTTGCGAGGATGGCGGGAGCCAAGCGAGAAATGTCAAAGAAAAAATGGGGAACAATAATAGAAGCGGCGCGGAATGC
This sequence comes from Sminthurinus signatus, assembly GCA_019776565.1. Lineage (NCBI taxonomy): Eukaryota > Metazoa > Arthropoda > Collembola > Symphypleona > Katiannidae > Sminthurinus > Sminthurinus signatus. Next base: position 3,686 of record JABASP010002096.1, on the reverse strand, counting down.
GGGGATGAGTAAACTCGTGGGACGCTCCAGATCGGAGGATTCAGTCTGTTCAAATTGTAGTCAAGGGAGCTCAAATGTGACGAGGAAATTTCGACAACCCTCAGTGGACCCTGGGTACATTTTCATCATTTTATAGTTCTCATCTTCATTTTTTTAATACTTTTAATACTTTTAATTGTTATAATAGTTGAATAGTTATTGAAATTTTGATTATTTTGTGTACATGGAAATTGCAGTGGTTCCATCTCGAGTTTCAATCGTGAAGGGAGTGGGACGAGTAGTCAAGGTGGGAAGAAGAAGCGAGAGCGGTTTGCTCGGAGTCGAACGGGCCTCCCGATGCCCTCAATCTCAATGCACTTGGCTCGGTTCAAGTTCCGTGAGAGTGGGAAGAGCGTTTTTGGACTGAGTCAGAGTCTGGATGCGGGGGACACGGGTTCCGAAGTAAATGATGAAGAGTCCTTTGATGAGCTCAAGGTGAAGAGGACTGCAAGTGCACCAAGTCCAAGTCGTGAGGCGAGTCCCACACCTCGAGCTGCCTTCCTCGCTTCCATAATTTCTTCCTCCGCCACCACTGGACCATCCAGCTCAATGACAGCCGGAACTGCCAATGAGCGAGAGAAAGCAGCTTCATCCTCAAATGTGGATAAGGGAAACCCAAGTTTTGTTTGTGTTCAAGTTGATGAGGATGAAATCGGAACAGCCAAAGCTACTTCTTCTAGTTCTACTTCTACTTCCGTTCCAGCCTCAACCACAAATATCAATATCACCGAGACCAAACCCGGACTCTCGGGTATCGTCCAGCCCCTCAGAACCTCCACTGGATGGTTATGAGAACCTCAAAAACCGGAATTTTTTCCGGTCGTTTTTACCACGCAACAAGAATTTATTTAGCATCTAACTAATATAAAATAATATTATATCTATCGTTGTTAATTAATAATTAGTGTACGTATTCTAGGTACATTTTCCTTCACGTGGTACTTCCTCGTTACATACATATACATACATTTATCATCACCCTGCCTTCCTACATATTCATAAGTATAAAATATAAAATAAATACAAGTATGTATGATGAATGATAAACATGTTCTAATCTTTTGTTTGCTTCTTTTCTTTTTTTTCAATCCTGTACTTTTTTTGTTATGTGTTACATTACCATTTACCATGATTTTTTATACACTTGTAGACATTTAAATAACTTTTGACCATTTTAACTATGGGGAATTGCCCATAGTGTTATTTATTTATTTATGTATGATTTATTATCTAGTTTGAAGTTTGAATTGTTAGAATATTCAAATTTCAAATGCCATAACATGTACAATGTACAATGTACAGACGTTTTTTGTTTTGCGTATTTTATCTTGAATCGTGAGTCTCATCTGAAAACGTACAAAATATGAAATATATTTCTTCGCGATTTAATACGAATACGAATAATAGATAAAAAAAAGATTAAAAACATATTATATGTAAATAATCACTATATAAAATATTAGCATTGAGCTTCATTTCTATAGGTCGCTCAAATCTCTCATCTCTCAAATCTCAAGTCAATTTTGACACTGAAATTCTTGCTGTCATCTCGCTGATTGATAGTTGATATGATTGCTTCAAAGTTCAATATATTACGAGTATCATTGATTGATATGAACTATTATATAAATTAAAAATTGTGAATTGTAAATTCAACATTATGATAATATATTATAAATTATAAACCTATACAATAGTGTGTAGATTGTAGATAGAAAAGAAACTCCCGATAATCGATAATTATATACGTATTATAGGCGTTATTAAGAGAAAATATATTACGAAATTATATAAGAAAAGAAAAGAGATTGTTAGTGATACTCATCTTGCGCACATTCAAAGTAAAAAAAGATATGCTGTATTTCAAAATTTTAAAAGTTGGAATGTACCGGATACAATGCAGCTATTAAATATATAAAATATGTATAATAAATTATGCTTATAAGTATTAATTAAATATTAAAAAAGTATGATGGGCTACACAATGTCTCATCGTACTCATCAGTGCTAAAAATTATATGGAATGTGGAATGTACTACGTACTATTTGTTATGTGTTTTTCAAAGAGAAAGTCAGCCGTCAAGCCAGAAGCCAATACACAGAATCAGTGTTGCTAAAAAATGGTAAAGAGTTCAAATATATGATTATTATTGTACTCATCAACTAACTAACAAACTATGTACTAATGCATTATTGATTATTATTCTACGATCTACGATATTTCCAGATGTGATAGCCCCTAAACTGCAAAAATATTATACCATGAACCATGAACCAAGATACAGATATTATTGTATAGTATGTTATATTATGTAACAAATATTAATACTCAATACTCCAAAGAAGCTGAACATATTTAAAACAAACAGAACCACAAACCGTACAGCTCAAAGAAAATTCTATAGGAAAAACACTTTAAATTTTAAGCATTTAAGCAAAAAAGACTAAAATCAATAATCAATGTTCCAGAATCCAGAATCCAAAGTTCACTGGAAACTGTGAATAAATTATATAAAAACGTGTTATACAGAGAAAGTGAAATCAATTTTAAAAAAGAACCGTATAACTTGTCAAAGTATTACCAAAGTATATGTGAAGTACTTTCTGGCCGTGGAAGCTTTTCACTTTTTACATCATTCAGTTCAATGTTCAATTAATGGATTTTAGATTGAATTTCTCTACTCTCTGTTTTAAGTTTTAAAATATGCCGAGAGTCTGGTGTTGGACATCAGACTTCAAAAAAAACCAAACAATACAACTATAGCATAACGTATTTACTATATATTATGTAGAATGTAGACTTTAGATGCATTTTCTTCATTTTTGAACTTTTTTCCTTTTTTCTGTAAAGAACCGCATGGGGATTCATTCATTTTCCCTCAAGCCTTCCCTCCAGACTTGACATTTTACATTTGTCATACATGCAAAAGATACGTGTGCAGTGTGCAATGATAAGCAGAACTAGAGAAGAACAGTCTAGACTCTAGAGTCTACAGGCACAGATATAATACACAAATACTTAGCTGATAGGTGATACTGATATACTAATGGTTGAAAGTGAAAGTGGAGTTAGGAATTATGTATATATGTAGAATGTAGAGATACTGGGTTTTGGCTGGTTTTTTCCCTCTGGAGACCTCCATTGTCAAAGAGAATCGAGAACCAAGAGAATGTCAGACAGAGACTGTAGACTGTAGACTGTACACTGCACAATGTACAAGGACATTCAACATCCAACATGCAGTATTAATCTCCAGCTTTGTGTGCAACGTACAAGCTAAACTAGGAACAAGGAACAAGAGACAGAGACTGAGTGGTTGAATTTCCTACAGCAATTCACTCATTCACTTAGCCCCTAACGTAAATAGTTGGGTAGTTGTAAATGATAAAACTGGATACTTTACAAGATACAAGAGGGATTTGCAAACGTTTCTTGTTTCTTATTCTTGACTCTTTTACTTCTTACTTCTACTTCCTCGTTCCTTGTGAGTGTATCTTGTATCTTGTACATTGTACATGGATATCTCCTCGATTCTTGATTCTCTTTTTCTAGAATCTACAGAATCTAGACGAAAGTCTAGAATCTAGAATCTTGAGTGACCTCCCTTGAGTAAAAAAATATGACTACAGGGGACAACATGATGATA
>JABASP010002095.1:0-22772 GCA_019776565.1 Sminthurinus signatus | reverse complement strand
TTTTTTCAGTGATTTTTCAGTGATCACTTTTTTTCAGTGATCACTGATCATATGCATATGTATAGTACATGTTATACTTCACAGTAGTACATATGTGCCTATGAATATAGTACATATGGGTATAGCTATATATTATAGTTGACGCATGCGCAGATATAGGGTTAACAGACAGACAGACGGACGGACGGACAGATCCGTCCAGACTAGTAGGGCAGCTAGCGCTACCCTAAAAACACATCATGTGCATGTACAATGTACATTGTACATATACAGACATGTGCCTAGAAATCCAGAATCCAGTCGTCTGTAGACTGTAGACCGTGCGTAGATTGAAGATTTCTAATCTATATCTTGTGCATTTTGTAGATACATAATCTCCTAAAGTAATGTAATGGTCAAAGATGTGAAGACTTGAAGTTTTGACAGATTTTTGCATACACACTCCAGACTCCGGACAAACTGTCTTGGTATATCCACAATACACAGTCACAGTCTATAGCATAATTATTTAGTAGATATGGAGAAGAAAACGAAGAAAACGTATTACTCAAGTGTGTATTTGTGTTTTATGCACCAATTTACAAAATGTAATAAACTGAATAGATATTTCACTCTGAACAGTCATTTTCATTTTCATAATATAGTTCCCATGTAGTTTTGCACCATTTTTGTTTCAACTTGTTACTTTCATCCCCATATTTCATATTTTCATTTTCATAATGTTCATTTTGTTCATTTTGGATTGTGGAATAAGCAGAGAAAATCCTACATAGTTCTATCTAAAATCTAACTATCTACATTCCACATGACATGCAGAAAAGTTGTATTTACGACTGGAAATTTTTCCTTGTCGGAAAAATAAATGAACAAGTAAAAAAATATTACATATTACATGCTCTACTTGAGCATTTCTTTTTTCGTTTTCCTTATTCAACATGGGAGATCGAACTCGAACTGGAATTCACACACACACTTGCACATAGTTACAATCGTTTGAGTTTTCGATCCATGAGTACATGAAATATTGTTGTACAAAGAATCGTGGTGAACTTGAACTGATGTATCTTTATTCTTTATCTGTGTATGGAATGGACGAGAGAAAATGAGTTCAATTTGAAACGGTATTGTTGTGCTGGAAACTGATGGAGACCCCGTACAAAATCCTCTGTAGTCTTATACTTTACTGGCCGAATTGTTGTGAGTTCCTTCTACATTATACATATGAATACATGTTATAGAATATAGAATGAATCGAGATTTGAAATGCTCTGGGCATTTTATTTCATGCGATTAATGACATAGGAAAATATTGTTTCGTTTCAACATGTAGAATGTATCTAATATCTAAAGAATCAAATTAAATGTGTTTTTGGACATTGACTTTGTTCTAACTTTAAACTCTGGATCCCGTACCATTTACAAGCACTGTACTCAAATTTTTCAAATGTCCTTTTTACCTTGTATGAATAAGTTGGACGTGACCCTTGTTCTCTCCAGCATGGAAAATTCTGACCATGTGTGTATAAAATACAAACAAAACTAGTACGCAGTACACAGACAATATCTGTACAAGGATGGACGGATGTGTTTTGTGTTTTGTGTTGCCATCATATTGTTAATGGTGTAAGAGGAAAAGTCTTGATGATGTCTGTAACATTGTCAAGTCAGGTTAAAAATAATACGTGGCATTGTTAGCAATGTTTTATTTTTGTGTACATCACTTTTCTATGTCTATATTATGCATTATAAATGATAAATCCACCTAAATGGATTTGAATTTACCGTTTCGTGACCAAGAGTGAGCTGATTGTCTAGTCATCCTGTCTTGTGTGAATGTTGTCTTTTCTTCCGAGTGTAAACTTGTCATTGTTTCAAGCTCTAAGTTTGACTATGTTCATTGTGTTTCAGTGACAAAACTATCGATCATGACCAGGGTGAGAGCTCAAGTATATCTGTACTCAAATACTCAAGCAGATGAGTGCGCAAACCCATATTGATGACTCCACACAGACAAAGAACAAGACAGTTGGCTTGTTGTTTCTTGTTTGACAGACAGACTCGACAATTTTAACTGCTATAAGATTGACCACAGATGCATCTTTGATCTTTGATACACGTTTCTACGTTCTTTGACCCGTGTTTAAATCTGAAACAGACAATACAAATAGCTAATAGAAAATGTGCATAAGTTCTATGTTATATGCGTATTCAGGAAATCCGTTTGATTTTTGCAAATTTTCCAAAAATGGCTCTAAATTGATTAAAATTCAATCCGTACCCTTCTTTTTGATGTTGGCCAAGATAATTGTAATGGTAATTGAATATTGAATATACTTTATCCTTGTGAATGATCCTTATTAACATACTACACGTGCTTGTTATTTGTTGTCTCGGGTGAGTGATGAATGATGGATGCTATTATTTCTCATAGTATTTCATAATGATTTCATCCTTTTTAATTTCGGGTTGTGTCATGTCATCTAATATTTTTTTTAAGTCAGAGAAATAAGAAGCGGCAAGGGAGAATAAAAAAATGTAAAGTCTTTATAACTAGTTACAGCTTCAAAAGTCTACAGTCTGTGTGTGTAGTGTTTAGTGTTTAGTTTTTTTAGTTTGTAGTGGTGCTCCATGATTTGATGGATTGGACGTGAATTAGTATGCAAGTGGAGGATAAATAAATAAATATGCTGCTGAGACTGCAGATTTGATAACGAGGAGCGGAAGGCTTTCGTACTCAAGCGGGACTTGTCATCTTTTTTTTTCTCATCTGTGTATCCCTCTCTCTCTCTCTTTCGCTCTATTCTCTCCATGAGGATAATTAAATGAGTGTATGTTTCAAGCTCCAATTAGGCTGTCGTGCAGATAAAAGATCCCAGGAGTTTTAATTAGATTTTTCATGCGTGTTCTGTGAACAAAAAGCATAGGAGTATTTTAATAAATAGGTGATGGAAAAAAGGGGGAGGATGAAATAACTCATATACATCCTGACATGGTCATGAGTGTGATGATGACAACAATGTTTTCGTCCCTTTCTACTTTATTATTCCTCCTTATAATAAGTTTGTACACAGATGCAGATGATACAAACAAAAATAAATTGTGCAGTTGCATTATGATATTTTTTTACACGAAAGTAAAGTACGCGTAAAAAATGCTTTGTAAAAAATAATAAATAGATGAGTAAGCTAAATTGGTGCGAAATATAAAATACCAACGGATAATCAGTTGAGCATTCTATATTGTATTTTACAAGTAGCAAATGTCGACATTTTTACTTTTTTACTGTTACTTTTCCATAGCGTACAAGTCTCATGATTTGTCTACATAAAGATGAGATTAAAGTATTTAAATTTTGTTTACATATGTTTACATTTTTTTATTCTGTTTTTTTGAAGGTATGTGCCCATCGTTTTACTCGTCAAGGACCGGACTACCGTTGGGGTTACGGGTTGTGTTTATTCCTGAACGAGTCTCTTAGTTTTGTGGAGGACTTGGAGCCTTGTTATAATAAACAACGTTATGGTTTTGAGGATTATGGATACTGTCAAGCAGGGACGTCTGTCGCTCTTCTGGATGATGACATGGCTTTGTTGGGTGCTCCTGGGGCCTTCACTGCTCGTGGGATGATTTATGGAATCTCCGTGTCAGATGACTACTTGAAAAAAGATATGAACCGATATCACTCCCCTCTATTACCTAACAGTCCTGTGGACAAGTACACCTATCTTGGCATGTCCGTCACAGGAGCCAAATTTTTCAATGACAGTGTCTTCTCCTATGTTTCTGGAGCACCCAAAGCTGCAAACTTTAGTGGACAAGTCATCTTTTTTGAAAAGGTACGTTAAACTTTTTTTTTTATTTCTATTTTTTCATCCTACATTTTTTTTACAACTTTAGGTTCAACTTTAATTTAGTTTTTAAAACACGTACATGTATCTACTATCTTGATTCCTACCCTCCATTCTCAAATTGTCTTCAAACCATCATAAGATCTTTGTGTGTGAATAGTGAATAGTAATGAAAATGATAACATACTGTAGGTATTTTTTAGGAAAGCTCACATGTAGCATTGGAAAATAAATAAATGAAATTGTATAAAAACTTGAGGGCGATTTTCGTGTGTATTATTATTAGAAGTATAGGGTATAGAGTATAGAGAATACTGTACAACACTGTTCAAAGTACTAATGTCATTATTCGTTATACAAATGCTATATGTATAATAATACACACACATGTGTGTAGATATCTAACCTGGAAAAAAGGCGGAGGCGTACTCGTGCTGTACGTGAAGTAGTGTCCGGGTTATTCGGAGTTGGTAGGACATCACATTAATGTCCCTATCTTAGTGGATCTATAGGTGTGCCTGTCATAAGACTTGGTCCAAGTCTCCTCAAAATAAATGTCATAAAATCAAAGTACTCTTCTTTTTTTTCTTTCATTCACTCTTTCTCTCTTTCTTATTTACCTGATATTTTGTATTATGATGACCCGTCAGTCGCCAGATGAACAAATAATAGCTCACCAACGTTCAGTCTCAAATTCCAAAATCCCTATTTCAAAACAGTCACTCATTCTGCACTGTTGGTCCTTGGTTGGGCATTGTACATTGTACATGGATGCTGAAATACGTAACCAGTTCAAAAATTGAAAAGCACACTGTGAAGTACATGGAGAGTCAGAAGTTGAAGAAAAGATTGATATGGTAGTTCCTCTTCTTCTTTTCTCGTCCACGTTCCATAATACATATGTATACATAACATTTTTCGCCCTCATGTGGGATTCATGCAGTGTACTACGCACTACACTAGTGATACTCATTTCATTGTGTTGTTGTATTATAGTATATTATTATATTGTATTGTATTGTTCCTATAGTTAGAGAGAGTAAATAATATAGAGATGGAGAAATATTATTTATGGAACTTCGTTGGTAGGTCATATTTATCATTTTGGGTAGGTCTGCACTGAAACTGACAGTTTTGAATACTCAAAAAGCAGTTTTACTCTACATGAGAATGTATCTTCTGGAACACACGTAGAAGAACCCGTTCTTTTCTCTACATATGACATGAAATAGAATAATTTGTTGTGAATAGCCAAATGTTACAAGGTACAAGATTTAAGAGGCAAGTTCATGTAACTTGTAACTTTTGTACCTTACACATGAACAACATTGAACATCCCGGTCCCTAAATCTGACTACATGTAAAAAAAACCTCCGGAATTCCTTCCGAAATGCCAGTAGATTTAGAATATTTTTAAATGTTATGCAATGTCTTTTTAAAAGCATTCTCTCTTTTTTCGTATGTTGCATTTGTACTTTGTACATTCTTCTCAATTCAGTTGTTGTTGTTGTTACATTTTTACTGTATACTATAAACAGTTCACTAGAATTTGTGTAATATCGTCTTACTTCAAATTGTAAGTTGTAAGACTTGACATGGTAAAGAAATGGACGGAAAAGAACTGAATTGTTATGATTTTGGTTATGTAAAATGTAGAAATATTTCTTGTTTCTTGTCTGGAAACGATTCGCAAATTTTTGTAGCATTTTATTATAACTTCTTACAACAAAACACAATGCACAACCCAACCGTGACCGAGTTTTTATTTCTTAGGATGTAGAAGATTTGGAACTGGAAGTTTTGGTGAAGTTTTATTTTAAATATATGACGGGTATCAAAACATTTCTAGGAATAGATCTGAACTGCACACACAATACAATATACACTACATGATACATAATGCATAGTACAAGTTGAAAAGGGATCATAGAAAAATGCGTATTTAGTATTTAAGTATTGTGTAAAAAGTAAAAGGAGGCTTCTCTCTTTCATGAGCCCCCTTTTATTTCTATTGAGTTGGTAGTTGGGAAAGAAATTTAGAAAAGGAGGAGGAGGAGAAGGGAGAAGAAAAAGATGACACTGGAGACAGATGGTTGAGAATGTTCAAGAAAATTATAACATGTATAATGTCTAAGCATCCTTGTTTTTATATTTTACAAGTTGTATACAGAATGCAGAATGCAGCATGTGTGTGCAGTGTACAGTAGTTTTTGGTCTTTGGTTTTTGGTACGATTAATATTTAGATTCCAAATTCAAATGGATACTGAATTCCAGTCAAGTCAAGTGCACAAGTTGTGTTTAGTTTAAAATCCTCATGATAGTAATATGATGTAACACGATTCATGTTGTGCATGCTTGAGTGAGTTTGGAAGTGAGCTTGTGTCCATTGTCCATTCCTTGTGCTTTTCATTTCCATATTTCATTCATCCTTTTATCTTTCCTATTTCTATTTCTATTCTGTGGTTCAAAAAAGGATAAAAAAATACAAATGGAATAGCAGATTGCACACAGATACGTTATTTGAAATATCATTCACACTGTGTCTATTTGTATTCACTTATATATAGAGAGAGAAAGAACTATGCAGAGAATAGAAAATGTTGATGGTTGAAAAACATTTTTTTCACTGCATCTTAGGTCTCAGATCTAAGATCTCAGCCCAAGTGTCGACTGGAAGTTTTTTACGATTTTTTTCCCGTCTTCCTTTTTTGATTTTACTCTCAAAGTTCTTTTGGCATTTTTTGCTTTGTGGATACATGTATGTGGTATGTGTGAATGGAATCACTTTTACGACATGATGAGAAGCAAGTTTAACTTGGTTGCTAAAAATTATCCATGTCATCAGTGGTGTTTTGTGTTTATGTGTGCGTAAGTGGGATGTGTGACTTTTGATGGGTGAGAGTTGACGAGTGTATTTATAATGTAAGTATTTATTTATGCATGTTCCGTGCTCTGTGTTATGCAGATGCGGGAAACTGAGACATTTCCTTTTCTTGAACAGTGTATAGTTTATACTTACGCATGATGGGTATTTTGTATTTTCTATTTGTCTATATTTTGTGGTTCACACATTTCATGTAAAAGAGACATGGAATGAGAGTGGAGGGGGAAAGGGGTAGATTTGAAAACCAAAAGTCATGAATATTTATATTTTGAGTATGTGTTTTATTTATTTTTATTCTTATTTTTAGAGTAATTTCGACGAAATTTTAAGCGTAAGGGCCGTCCTCACAGGGGAAGGATTTGCCTTCAGCTATGGCTACGAGCTTGCAACACTTGATCTCAACGGCGACAAGTAAGTCAATTTTTATTCATTGTACCATTTTTACTTTCTCTTTCTAATTGATTTCCGGTTTTTTTGTAAATTTTTTAATTATTATTAATTGTGGGAAAAGACACTGTAATGTGCAAGTTATTATGTACAATGTACAGTAGCTTATGTAGAAACAGAATACTAATACTTAAATTTGAAAAGTAAATAGTTGACTTAATTTTAGTACATACATGTAGTACAATTGAAAAAGTTTTCTAGGCTGAAAATAATTTTTGTTTGTCCATGGAAAGATCAAATGTGTACAAACTTGAAACATTTGTGGGCTTTATAGTGCTCAGTTTATATGTACAAAGTTTTTATTACGGTTAACAAACTACGAAGAAAAATAATAGTTTTACTTCCGAACTTTAGGTTGTAGTTTGGGTCACACAAAGCTACTTAATATCACTGTGTTTATAGATATGAGTCTGCTGCGACATTATGAGGATTCTACTGGAGTTTGATTTACTTTCTTCCTGAAAGTTTCATACCCCCATTCTCATGCATTCATCTCTTTTTAATTTTTACGGAGGAAGTAACTTTGTCTTGGGTAATGAAATGCGTGCTCGTAGACATGTGAGTGCACTAATTGCATATTATAAATGATAGTAATCGAAATGGGGAACTGGAGTTAAATTTAATGTGTGGTTTCATGGCATAAAAAATTAAGATGAAATTGAGTAAAGATATGTAATACGTATCGATAATATGCACTATGGGTAATAATAAAACTTCCTGTACTAAGATCTAGGATCTAAATTACTGTAGTGATCAAACAAAGAGCAAAGTTCGTATCATATGAAGATGTATAATGTATAGTTTCAAGAACTTTTGTGAAACCTACGGGTTGCTTTGAAATGTTTTTTTTTCAATACTTTGAACCAATTTCAAAATTTGTAACTTGTTCAGGGCTTAATGTTCCAATGAATTGATATTTTACACAGGACTACATTGAATAAACACTTCCTCTTAATTTTTAATCAAAATGATCCTTCATTTATTCCTCGCTGTTCATAATATAGGTATTATCTGTAATTGAAGATAGGAAACAGAGCTTTATTACAGTAATTTTTTACTATGACGGTCCAATTTTTTGAGAATGAATACTAATTATGGGTAATTCATGGTTAGGACTTAATTACTACATGTATCATGAATTAAGCAAGTGAGTTGTGTGAATAGAGTTATATTGTAAGTAATACTGCATACATTGTACAACACTGAATACAAAAAGAATACATGAAATCATCTTAAAATTTGTAAACATGCATGTGCATGAAAACAACTTTTTTCAAAAGGTAGTGCGAGTGTATAATATTATCAATATCATAGAATTTTGAGCAGACAGTACAAATAGCTTTATTAACTAAATTTAAAATATGCGTCAATGTCTTCTCAACTGTTTATTATATACGCTATGCTCTATGCTGTACGTATAGGAAAATTCTAAAGAATACATCACATGTGTAGAATGTAAAAAAGAATGATTATTCACACGTGTAGCTTCAGTTCAAACGTGTACTTTTATCTGTATAAAAATGACGGAAATGAAATTTGTCAGCCATAAGTAATACATAATACATGCACAGGTATACAATTTTTATAACTTGGCTGTTCTTTGGACTCTTTCAAGATGAGATGAGGAAGAAAATATTTGAAAGTAATCCTTCAGCCTTGTTTTGACACTTCTTGAAACCGGGTTAGTGGAGCTTATCCTGCAAAAAAGGTATGAAATGCCTGAATCCGTGACTTTGAGTCTGCCAAATGAAAGAAGCTGTTTTAGTAAATATCCATAGTTTATCTTTAAAGCACACAGTTTATAAATAAAATCGTTCCTATCCCATACTTCCTGACTCTTCTCTCTAAGACAGCTTAGTTTCCTCCACTTCAACTCCAAGTAGGAGGGAAGTGTCAAATTATCCACTAGTGTAAAAAAAGAGGTGTCGGTGTCTACATTTTACCCGCTAGTATAGTTTTCTACCTCGTATAAAAATCATAGTTCTTTTTTCTTTCATTCCGCCATACTCCCTTTTCTGTATATTTTAAACTATATGCGGTGAAATTAAAATAAAAGGTGTAATAAATAGTAAGTTTTCCATGTGATTACATTATTAATTATTCTCTTCTTTTAACTTGTAATTTGAAATTCGTCAAAAAATACAAAGATTTGACAAAGAGTTTTGAATTTTCAATGACTGACAAAATTATAATTTATAATATAGTATGATGCTTACACATTACATGGATTTGAAGTAGAAAGCTATGGATAATGTAAAATAGGTATGCAATATGTATTCAATATTCTATAGGGATTTGGAGTCATGTTGAATTTTTTTATACTATGTATCTAATATTTACTATCCGGTATACCGGCTCAAATTTCATACTTGCAACAACTCGTCATGAACCGTTTGTTTCATAGTTAAATTACATGTACCTACGTACAGTAAATACGTATAATTTGATGTATGATGTATGAGTCATGTGCAATGTGTACAATGTACAGGCAAAAAAATATGGAAGATGAGTGTGGTGGTTGTTTTTTCTTCTTCTTCCTTCTTACATGTTTCGTACATGGTTATGCCATGTTCTGTCTACTTGTGCATGTACAATGTACACGTTACATGTCTAGTTTCTACTGTACCGAGTACCGAGTTTGTTTGAAAATGCGAATCTCTTGTTTCTGTACAAGTTATGAAACATTTATCATTCTTTTATTAGAAGTTCAGCTAGGTCGTATCCTTATTATTTCCTTCCTTCACTTATTATTTGTGTTTTGTCTATAACATGTATGCATAGTGAGTCTGATTTTACATATTAGGTGTAGTCAGACAGTCAGCAGAGAATGTAGCCAACACTCTTCAAGTCTTCAAGCATCTACCACATTGTGTATATTAGATTGTAGATTGAAGGTATATAATATATAAAGTATAATCAACGTCTGAACATTTTATTAGCTATCATTTTCCATCGTCCAGACTGTACAAGAATTCAGTCACGCCATGAATTTTCAGCATGTGGGCAGCATCGGCAGTAGTTGAATGATAATACGGCGTATACATTACATAATATAATATTGTAAATTCACCAGAGTGCTGACTGAAATGAAATAAAAAAGGAAAGAGAAGAAGCAGTAGCACAGGAATGAACAAGCACAGTACAGTACAGTAGTATTAGAAAAAGTACAACTTCAAAAAGTTTTGTTGTTGTATAGTAGTAGATAGTAGAGAACCCAAAATTTTTTTGAGTGTACAATGATCCTGTAATTGAATTCCGCTTTGTAAATATTCATATATTTCTGATTTTGAACTTGATACGAAAGCTGGAAGTTGGAACTTGATCAAATACAAGCAAAACCTTTAGGGAGTATATTTGTGAGATTTGAGATTTGACAGCTCCACGAGTATCATTTTTTTTGTAAACAATGCATAAGAGGAAGAAGATCACATTGTTAAAAGTAGCCGTATTATAGCTGTATATAGTGCGTACATTTCATAATACATATTATTCAATACTGATGTTGGACGAGTGAATAGTGAATGATGATGAAATATATGGAGATTTGATGAAGGATAAGGTCAAGTATTGATTAAATACCCACCACTGTGGATTGTGGATGTCTATGGATGGCGTCTCAACACAAGATGTAAAGTATCAACAACAAATGATATAATATTATACAATGTACAGTATGCAGTCTCTTAGTTCTATTCCTCGTCTGATTTCTCCGGACATCAGGTCGTCTTTATGTTGTAAATAAATGTTCGAGTCTCTCTCTCTCTCTGCTTGTTCTTATCTAATTTTAAGTATGTTTGTATAGTCACAAGATACATAAATTTGATTGTCGTGGGTGTGGAGAACTAAAGACCGATTTCTATTTTCTATTCTGACTCAAAGAAACACCTTTTCTAGCCGCATTTTTCACATTTGAATTTTATTTTTCCAAAGTACATTATATGTGTAGTTCATACAATACGTCAACTTTATCTCTGTACTCTGTTCTGTTCAAAGTAAAATGGTGATTGTTAATCTGCTGTTTTCAAAAACTACAAGCTCTTTTCTTTATATCAAGCCCTTGTGGTATGATAATGAGAATAATTGAGAATTTATTAATTTAATTCAAGAAAAAATAACAGATGATGAAATCTCAAGCATTTTATATCATTTAGAAGTTTTAAAACAAGTTTACTTATTTTAGGAATCATGATAATGGTTATCGTGATGAGGTTATATGGATGCGATAAAGTCGGCCAAGTCATACAAGGATATTTTATGAGAGGAATTTCAAAAGATCAAGGGAATTGAGTGAATTTTAGAGGATGATTAGCTCTTCCTTGCCATACTTGGCGGACTTTAAATCTTTCAATTACTTTACTTGTTCTTTAATCTTTTGTGGATTAGAATGCATGCTAAGATATTCCTATAGTTCTTGCCGAAGATGTTTTGAATTTTGAAACTCATGTTTGGGTGCGTTTTGTTTGTATCATGTATCATGCAATCTGTTATTGTTTTTCTCTGAGCCACAATGGGAAGTTTTCCCTTGTCGGCACGAGACATGAGACGCGAGCACATGATTGTTTTTCAAGATGTCCAGCATCCAGCCGTTTTACCTTTTAACCTTGTTTTAGGAGAACAAATAGACGTGAACTTTACAGTGCCCAGTCATTTGTATCTTGTATTTGCTCAGAAAAATTAGTTTAGGGTGGACTGACTTGTTTACATTTTTATTGGCATAATAATTCTTTGGAGTCGCATGCCATGTACAATTTTTCTCACGAGATAATTTACTGTTATTTATACTTTTAGGGAAAATTCCTTTTTACTTGTCTATTTACGGTTTAGAATTGAAATCTGTCATTTGTCATTTATATAAAAAGTAAAAAAAAAAGTAATGGTGAAAGCTCTATATTCTCTTTATTGTGTATACTTTATACTGTACATTGTGTAATTTGTAGTTCGTGATGAAAGGAGAAAGTATCATAGTGACGAGGTGTTGATTCCACTAATGTGCTTCTCTCATTGTTTTATTGCATGTTGTGAGTTGTGAATTGGGAATATTAGTGATACTTGATTTCATTTATGGCGTTTACTGTTTAATTAAGTGTGTACTTTTGTTTGTCGTTTCACTAATTTACCATAATAACAAACAACAAGCTAAGATCAACACCAACATTGAACACCAACAGAGCTCACATGCACATTCCATGTTCAAATGTTGTGTGCACAGAATACTAAAGTTGACTCACGTCTACTGAACAAAATCCATGCACTTTAAACTTTAATGCTGATGATAAGGAGGAATTGATGATTTAATTCTTGACAGTTTCCCCACTCCGCTGTATACAATTTCCTAACTACATGCACGCATACCTAGAACCTAGAATAATTTATGATATCTTGTACCTCGGAGGATTTAAGCTTGACTTTTAATGAGACTCCTCCATGTCTAATATTGGTTTATCATCCTTTTCATGTGTGAGTTTTGGGTTGAAACTTGTCTGTTGTGTGGTCATGACATTTACTTTCCTTTCCTATCACCTTTACGACTTAGGACCCTGTGATAAAAACGCATTATTTTCTTTATTACTCTCCTATCATCGGTATTTGGCATTCGGTCTCTGTCTCGGTTTCGGTCAACCGTAATCATTGTTCAGGCTTGTGCACAGATTAGACTTGTTATTAAAAATCTAAAAGTTTACCAGGGATTTTTAATTTATTTTACCTTGTGGTCAAATGCATTATCTGTATTACTCTTATCACATTCTGTATTATGTATAATGTGCATATGCGTGCGATTATGTACACACGCACACGCTGTAAAGATTCTCTCATTCCAGTCCCGTCTAGAATTGAAGAGATAAAGAGAAATGTCTGGGAGTTGGATTTGGAGTTGGTGAGTTGTCTTCATCTGTATATTGTATATTTTAGCTATCAGTAAGTCATCATGGTTGACAGGACCATATTGTATGATATTGAGTGTAAAGAGTCCTCATAATGTATTCCTATTATCTTTCACTTTCTCTCTCTCTATCTCTATCTCTTCTACTCTTTCTGCCTTCATGTCTTTGTGAGTATGATTTTATGTATGTATGCAACGAAACCAGCGTTGAATGGAAATAGAACAGCATCTGTCTAGTCTATTCTATTTGTTCTCTGCTGTCGCTGTCATTTGGGGTATATTGTCAAGATTTTAATATTTTCCCTGTCGGTTTCCAGCTTTGACTCACTTGCATATATGCACTAGATATATACTATGTACTATATAGTCTATGTTATGGTGTATGCAGAAGATAACCTACCAAATGACTCTAAACCTCGTAGGTCGTAAGTTGCAAGTTCTAGCCATGGCTATACATAAACGTTTACAGTTTACAATATACAAAACATCTATAGATTATAGATACGTTGTACGAAACCGCGTGACATGAGAGTGTGGAGTGTAGATATTGGTAAACGAAAATTTTACAACTCAATTATCAGCCTCATGTTTGTTGCTGGCTCACTTTTCTGGACGTGTGACATGTGCCTAAATTACCCTACACTCTGCACTCTACACCCAACACCCAGTCAACAGTACAAGGGGAACTCATTTACTCGTATTTATGGATAGTGGCGAGAATCAGAGGATTCTTTGTGTATTGTGTCTTGTTTGTACACTTTTTGTGTTGACATGAGTGTTGGCCTTGTTATTTTGGTCTTTAATGAGTTTTTACACAGCGGTCCGACAATTCAGTCAAATACTAGATTTTTGGTGCAGTGTATACAACGGCGGAAAGCGAAAATTATTATTGGGTAGTAATTTTGCCATTCTTCCAATTTTACCAATTTATTTAATTGTTGCTAATTTTGACAAACAGTGTCAATTGCCAATTTAACTAGAATCTACAGAATCTAAAATAGCCACAACTTCTATGCAGATTGCAAATGTGTATCGTTTGTCGTTTCGAATGGTTCAGAAAGGATGTGTAAACTATTGAAATAAAATAATGGACGTTGTCGTTGATGGTAGTATAAAAGTTTGAGTGGTGGAGATTTTAGTATTTTGTGTCTTGTATAATTTTATGATATTTTGTGCTGCTATTTTTATAACATTTTTTATTCTTCAACTCGTTGTCATATTTTACGTGTAACTGTAGACTCTGGACCTTCTCTTGATCTTGATCCTTGATAGGCAATGGCCGAAAAAAAAGTTGAAATTTTCGTAAAGGACAAAAGTTACATTTTTTTTTTAAAAAAAAAAGTGTACATGGATAAAGAAAGCATCTGCCGTCTGTAGTCTGCATCGAGCATAGAGTCGTAGTATCGATGAATGTAAATACTTATTGTAAGTACACAAATATACTTGTAATTGAGTGAAGCGAGAAAAGAACCACTGTGTTCTATGTACAGAGACATGCTATGTACATTATACACTGTTTGATGGTTGTTGTTATGTTTTGGCTATTACTCCTCTCTACTCCCTACTCTGTGCAAGTACTCTATAAAATAGACTGTATATTTTCCCATTTTTCCATGCCACATGCCACAAAATGAATTCATTGACTGAAATCCAACTGCATCATACATCACACAGCATACGGAATACGGAATACTGCACTAGTATTAGTGTTGTTATTATTATGCATACGTCTGCCTTTGACACCTGGAATTGGTTTAGGATTTATTTATTTCTCTTTACATCTTTCTCCATCTCTCTCTTTGTGTGTCCACTATGTCAATGACTGTGATTGAATACGAATGTTCCATCAAAATACAATAGGCAGTACGCACATAGCTATCATATTGTACGCATCAACAAAACTAAGGGAGAGAAAAAGCTTCCCCATCTGCTGAATGCTGAATATAGTGTATAGTTAGTAAAGGAAAAACTTGGAATTGTTCTCCATTTTTCTGATGAAAACCAACACACAACAACTTCATTGAGCTGGAAATTGGAATCGGTGCTGAATGTACCTACTGTTCATTGTTGGCCTTTCACCTTTCAGGAAGTTTGATTGTCATTATATCCGCGTTATATTCTTCTGTATAATAAATGTATTGTTGCTATAAACATTACATGATTAAGATAAACATCTCTGTTGATTTGAATTTTCTTTACAATATAATATATTGAAATATAAATATCGTGCAAGAGAACAATGTGATAAGTTTACAGATGCAATAACTCCATCCGGATTATCAAAAATCAAATATCATAGTGGTATTAGCGGTTAGAATGTAGAATGTAGAAAGGGAAAGTGTAAGAAATTTCAGAGATATGAAACAAATTGACGTTTCTTGACAGCTGAAATATTGATAATAATATTGTTTTCCTCCGTCTCATATTTCTCCGTGCGTATAAGTATCTGTACATTCGCTACATCGTAGTAAATCGGTTCGGTAAGCTACAAAGGTGTGAAATCCTAAACTGTAACATGGGTTGTAACTTCTAATGAACATGTCACGGGCAGTATGAGGAAGAGGAAATGATGTGGAAATTAAAAATAAGTACCCATTTCCATTATGTATAACTTGAGATTGTCGGCTTAGTAGAAAGTAGAAAAGTGATGGATTTTGAATGTTTTCCTTAGTGTTTGTTATTGTTTTTACTTGAAGCTACTTTGTTATACAAATTGTAATTTTTACGTTATTTTTATATAGCAAATATTATGTTGTGAACTTGGATTTGATTCAAATCTAAACCCATTTTTGTGGCATGAAATTTTGATTTATAGGCTATCCAAAAAATATGTAATGAGGAAGCCCTGTTCAAAACAAAGCAGTAATAAATAAAAAAATAAAAAAAGGAATGTTGAGCATTTTGAGTGTAAAATATTTGAATGATAGTCATGTGTTGTTTGTTTTGAGTACTTGTACTTTACTCAAGCTACAGAAATGGATGAATGAACGGTAGGTAAAAAGGAGATGAAATGGGTGTTACAAAGTCAATGTGGCTTAGATGGATGATGTGATAATGAATCACGATGATGAGCATGATGTGCACAGTTTTTATCAAACTAAAAAGTAAATAGAATATATAGAAAAGAAGAATCATTCCATTTGTTGTACTTTGTACTGTATCTATGTTCTGTGTGTAGTGGGTAGTGTGTGCAACGATTGTGCAGTTGCAGTAGTACAAACATAACTGACAGCAGACTGTAGCTTAATGAAAAATTGAAAACTCCATAAAATGTGTTACAACATTTATTTGTTTTTTACCATACGAGTTGGATAAAGTATAAATTGTACACTTTTAAAGGTGGCTGGTGAGATGAAAAAAGTCATACTAAAGGGTACTATTGGAGTAGCAATTAGGATAAAGAAAGAATGCAGCCAGTACCATGTATTATGTACAATGTTTCTACAATATAAAACGTGTGTATGTGTAAAGTATAAAATAAAAAAAAAAGGTGTTGAGAGTTGAGAGTGTAATGGAAGAGTACATCATTTATACACGTCGTATTATAATAGTAATTCTTTTTTCACTTCTGTCTCTCTATTTATTTAATTTAGACGACCGGATTTGGTAGTCGGAGCTCCATTCTATGTGGACAAGAAGGGAAGTGGTGGGGCAGCTTACATATACTTGAATCCGAAAAATGGACATTTCGAGAATGACACGCCTTTTGTACGTCTCACCGGTCCCACCGAATCTCGTTTTGGATATGCCATTTCAACAGTTGGTGATCTCAACAAAGATGGATTTGATGATTTAGCTATTGGAGCTCCCTATGCGGAGAATGGACAAGGACACGTTTACATTTATCTGGGATCAGAAAATGGAGTGATTGTAGAACCATCTCAGGTAAAGAATTGAATAACACATGAACATTTTTTATAGTATTATTAAGTATTTCTGCTTTTTTCACATGTGTTGGAAATTGGAAATTTTAGGTGATAAAATCCAGTCATTTCCCACAATTCCCAAATTTAAGAACATTTGGTTATTCCCTGAGTGGAGGAATGGACTTGGATGGAAATTCATACCCAGATCTTCTAATTGGTGCTTATGAAAGCGACATGATAGTTTTATTAAGAAGTCGTCCCATCATTGACATTGTCACTAAAGTAACTGGAGATTTCTCGTCAATTGATCCAAATGAACTTGGATGTGATACTGATAGAACTGCCACTGAAGTTTGGTACGTCACACAAGAAATTTCAGTAACATAATATAATATTACTCTGACTGTAATTTATTTACATCAATATAAATTATTTCTATGTACATCTACTATTTACAAACAATTCTTTTGCACCATTCAAAGAAATTTAAGAGAAAGTAATTTATGATCTTGTTCTATTTTTCTATACAATTCTTTTTTTCTCCGACTGTATTTTCCCTTTCTTTGATGAATGGATGGATGAAATGTACAGTTTTAGTTTTGAGGCGTGTTTTGAAATTAAAGAAATGGCTCAAACCCGTTTTTCCGAGTCCCTTCTAGTTGAATACAGTATAGAGGCGGAAACATTTACGGAGGGAAAGAAATTTTCACGGGTATATTTCAAGAATGGAAAGCCAGAACGATCACAAGTTATACAAGAGAAGGTGAGTGTAAGAAAAGACTCGACCGGAAAGAAATGCAAGAGAGAAACCGCCTATTTGAAAGTAAGTCACATTTGTGTACATGTGTGTGTTATTTTTATTTCTTTTGTAATCTTTATGTCTCCTTCACATTACTTTTGTGTGTTTGTGTGTGTGCGTAAGTACACCATGTGTTCTGCGTATTTACTATTTACTATGTTTATAAAAATTTAATGCGTTAGTGAATATCAAATATGTCTTCAGTATATATATAAAATGTTTATGCACAGAATTTCTCATGTGTCTTATAAGTTGACATGAAAGATTAGTCTCGGACTTTTTTTTTGCGCTTGGCACATAGACTCATTTTAATCTTGTTAAGAGTTAAGAGTAAAACATTGAATAAAATGTGCAATAGTTTCCCCCACTTCTCGTTGAAAAGTATTATCTTTGTTTGAGGTTAATATGTGCGTGTTTTAGTGTGGGTAGAATTAAATTAAAATGGCTGTCATTATTTTTTGTTTTTGCATATTTTCATCACTTTTATTGTTATCTCCATCCTTTTTATCCATCTGTTACTTGAAGGAAGTAAAAACATCGACACAGTAAAAAAAAGGGGGAACGTGAAAATAAAGTTTACATTTTACATCGTTGGCAATGCATGAGATTGTTAGTGATACAGAATATAGAATGTAAACTTTTCATGCCCATGTTTACATTTCATGTAATATGAAGTGCTTTTCATAGTTCTTAGTTTTACAATTTACAAATAAAAAGTAAATTTAATTTTATCAAATGTTTTTTTTTATGAAGGTCCTCTTGATTTTTTATTCCTTGTTTTTTTTCAATTTTTCTATTACCCTTAGGTTTTGTTTTACATAAAACCATTTTTTTTAAATGATACAGTAGAAACTTCTTTCTTTTTTTTCTTCTTTTTTTACTTTTTTGGAATAAAATATTCTATTTCTTCTTCCTGTGGGCCAGTTTTTATTTTTTGTTGTTCCTTGCTATTCATTCTGAATTCTGAATTAATGAGAGTTAGGCACACGCACACAAGCACGCAATCATTTGGATATTTACTCATGTAGGGAAAACTGGAAACAATATGCAAAGTATAAAAAAGTACATGTTCATACTGTATAATATGTACTCTGGTATAGAATTAAAGTTCAAAAGTAATGACAGGTTAATGAGGAAGATTTCAGAAATTGACAGAAAAAATAACATGGTATAACATGTGTTTCCATGTACTAATTTTTGTAATTTGTGTCTCATTTTCTTTCTCTTTGTTGTTTTTTTTTTTCAATTTTTCTACAGAATGGAACAAAGGACATTCAGGCACCAATAGCTTTTAAATTGACATACACTTTAGTTCAAAGGAAACCGCAGTATATACCCACAAGATTGCCGAATATTCAAAACTACCCGATCCTGAATCAACAAGAAGCATCCAAAGTGTTCACTGCCCGTTTTGAAAAAGACTGTGGAAATAATGAATTTTGTGAGAGTGACTTGTTTGTGAAGGCAACGACGGATTTGAATGTGGATGAAAATAATAATTATCATTTGGTTCTTGGACTTCAACAAGAATTGGTTGTCAACATTGATGTTCAAAATTTTGGAGAGTCTGCATATGATGCTTGGTTGTTCATTTCTCATCCAAAATCCATGCCTTATATTGCAGATGCTGGGGTAAGAGAAATATCTCTATAATAAATAATTAATAATAATTTACTGGTTTTATACAAAATTTATTTTAAATAATCAATTTTAGTAGTGGATTTAAAATGTTAATTTTGATTTATTCGTTTTATTACAGAGCAAGGGTACATTTAGTAGATGTTCATCTGAACCTTCAAAGGATCTCGTGAAATGTCCATTGGGAAACCCTTATAAAAATGGAAGTATGGAAACATTTAAGATTCGTTTCAATACTGGAAGTTTGAAAGACATTGAGAATCTATTAGAATTTGACATTTGGGCTAATTCTACATCTTTTGATACTGAAGAACAAAATAATCGTGATCATATTACTGCTGTAGTCATTAAGAAAGCCGAGTTGTCTATTTATGGGTATGTTTGTTCTCTTTTACTTGTCTTTATCCATCATTTATTTTTTGGTATTTTTTCAATGCTCTTATTTTTATGTATTACTTCTTATTCATGAGGGTACACTTACGTTTTACATTATTCGTTTTTCCATTTGTTTTTCAGGAAAAGTGAACCCGGTAATGTGTTTTATGGTGGACAAGTAACAGGAGAATCAGCAGTTAAATCACTTGCAGAGATTGGACCAAAAGTCATTCATGAGTAAGTGAATGTTAGAGTATTGAGTATTTTAAGTATTATGTTATAAACCGTAATTTTGTACTATGTCAAATGTCAAATGAATCTAATGATTTGTGTGTGTTATTTTTCAGGTACACAATTTTAAATGATGGTCCATGGAAAACGCCTTTATTCTACGTTGACATATGGTGGCCTCACCAAGTAGAAAATAAGAAACCGTTGGGTAAATGGTTACTTTATCCAGAGAATGTGCCAAATGACAATATTGGCGATGTAACATGTTCAGCACCGCCAAATTATATTGATGTCCTTAATCTTCGACAAGACGTAGACAAGAGTAGGAGGAGGAAGAAAAGAAGTCCTGATACTGAAGAAGATGAAAATGAGCATGAATGGGTCGTTGCTTCTCAAACTGAGACTGGTGTTGACGGCAAAACAAAGACATTTGTCGAAATGGTATGTATATTATATGGCTTTTTTCTCTTTTGAACTACATTTTTATTGTTTTCTTTGAAGTATAAAAATTTATACGGTGCATAATTACATATTATTTTGCTTTCTCTTCATCTATTATTGACTAAAATATATAAATTGATTATTATATGTTTCTGTTGTTTCATTTTATTCTAGAACTGTGATCGTGGCTCTGCCAAATGTTTCAAAATTGAATGTATAGTCAGAAATCTGCTACAAAAAGAATTTGCTGTCATTAAAATCCATTCAAGGTGAGAGTTTTGAGTTAGAGATTTAATAATTTACTTTATTTAATCATTAATTATAGCATATGATATTTCGCGACATTACTACTCTATTTTTTATTTATTTGCCATTTTAGTTGATTTCCTCACAATAGAAATATCCAATATCCATTAAAAGCGTGACTATAATTGAATTATTTAATTTTTAGACTATGGAACGGGACATTGGTAGAAGAATATCCATCAGTAAATGAGGTGAGGATCCGTTCACGAGCCAAAATAAGAATTGTAGATGATATCCGACAGGATTCGGGTAACGATGAAGCTAGAGCTGTAACAAAATGTTTGCCAGATTTAAAACTCAAAGTAGATTTTGAAGGGATTGCATGGTGGATATATGCCTTGTCCATTATCGCTGGAATCCTTCTTCTCGCCCTCATAGTCTACTGTTTACATCGTGCTGGATTCTTTAGGAGAAGGCGTCCCGAACCTACCCACACTGCTTCAGTTAAACACGTTAAAAAAAGTAAAACGTAGTGATTATATATGTGACGTCCCACAAGCAAAATGTGAGTTCGGCCATTTTGGACTTATTGATATATTCGAGTAGTTGAGGTCAAGGACTAACTACCCTGAAAATTTCAAGTCTTTAGCAAATCGGGAAATATTTTTAAAAAATTCATGAAATTTTATTTTAACATGTAAGAGATGCTGTGCGGGAAACCGGCGCGTCGATTCTCTCTCTAACCTTAGATGGCCGAACTCCCATTTTTCATCTAAGCGATCACATATTATATAGTAGTTATATAAATAGATAGTTAGATATTTAAATTTAATATTATATTACAACGTTGTAAACATGCTGTACTGTTCTTTCAAGATTCCCTTTATACACATATTATATATTTGTATAATTTTTTCCTACGTTCAACTTTAATATATATGTACATATGTATATGTGTAATATATATACAAAATATTATATACCTACGCCAAACAAAAGGCAAACAAAAAATATACTTCTAGAAAGAAATATCTATTTAAATATATTAGACTACGCGTACAATATAATATATTATTATTAGGGAAGAATATAAGATTGTGTTCGGAGAAACATTATGAAGACATCGACTTAATTCACTGATAAAAGCTACTCGTTATTTCAAAATATTCTCAAAGTGTATATGCAGTATTAATTAATGGCAACTATTATACTATTATCTGTTATATATATTATATTCTATTTAGTTATTTGATTGAGCATGATACAGTTGTAATTATTTATTATAATTAATTAATACGTGTCATACTATTCTCGAACAAATTTACAGCTCCTAAAAATGGAACTTCCATACTATTATTTATTTTCTTTCGTATGTATGGGAAAAATGTTTTTTGTTGTGTGAGCGAAATACACTACACAGTGTTTATGCCCTATATATTTAATTTAGTTTATTTTGTTGAGACTTGTTATTGTTTGAATGAATGCAAAATGAGCAATGAATATTTTGTTGTACTGTACCTTTTTTTCTATATATATCCACATGTACATAATATATTATATCTATGTTTATGTATAGGTAATAGAGGTAGCTGTCTATAGAATTTCCTAGAAATCTATATTATAAAAGAAATGTAAAAATTAAGTTTCAAAATGAATCCTTTCTTTTTTCCTAATCATCGTTATGTTATTTATGTGTAGTGTTTTTATATGTCTGTGTAATTCATAGCATATGATGGTATATTTACTGGTGGATGATTAAATCACTTTTTGAATTTATTATTCAAGATCAAACCCCGTGAAGCCAAAATTACAGTTTAAAATTTAAAATTGTACATACATTAGACATTATTTTAAAATAATACTAATAAAATACTTTTGGTACATGAAAAACGTAAGTATAAATACTATTGTGATGTCCGTTGTGTAAGAAAAATAAAAGAAACGAAATTACTAATACTAATTTATATATATATACTTATGTATAAAATATATATATAGTATAGAAAAAAGGATATATTTATATGGTAATGTGTATAAAATAAAACTTAATACTACATAATATAAAATTTTATTACACCATAATATAAAATATACCAATGTGTTTATAAAGCGATT
>JABASP010002094.1:0-22784 GCA_019776565.1 Sminthurinus signatus | reverse complement strand
AACCGAATCCCAGCGGGTTTCTTTTTTTAGAGGTAAGTTTCTACATCAAAAGGAACAATATGACGGGGCGCTGGCTTAAAATTTCTCAAAAGTTGTTTTTTTAAGTCTCTCTACTGTACATGGCATGCGACTTGTGACTCGTTTGCCTTTGCCTCTAATGTTGAGAGTTGAGATCCCTTTCAGGAATAAAATGTCATGTATTTTGTATTTCGTATTTTGGCTGAAAGAGGAAAGAAAATGAAAATGGAATGGAATATAATGGAATGGGGATGAATCTGTAGGAAATACGAAATACGAAATACAGAGAAAGGGAAAACAGAGCGTTTTCTTTCTCCTTTTTGGATCTTGAATTTGAAGTTTGAGTTTTGGCTCTTGGCTCTTGACGTTCTACATTTTACATTCTACATTCTACATCACATTAGTCTGTCTTGATTCTTGAATCTGGAGTCTGGAGTCTTGAATTGCAGTGAGTTGCATTGTATAATATTTTGTACAAAACTAAACTAAGCTGAATTCAACTCATATGCGAAAAAGACTTTTTACAAAAACTTTGTCCTCCTCAAGCCTCAAGTTTTCAATATGCAAAGCCAGACTTTGGCTCCGGCTTCAACTTTGGCTTCTACTCTACTTTACTTTAGTCACTCTATTCTTGTATCTGTAATCTGCATAGTACACCGTACACGGTACACAGCACTGCAGTGACGATGGTAATGGTTACTGGCAATAACTGCAATGAAGTGCTCTAAGTAAATACAGTGTAAAATACTGTACAGTACAGTTCCGTTTCTCCTATATAAATACAGATATGTGTACAGTGTACAGTGTACATTGTACTTGTATTCAAATAATTTGTTGTAGCACGAACGTAAAGTAATTGAATGTTCTCAAAATACAAAATACAAAATCCCCGTATTTCTACGATCCAATCCTTTCCCAATACCTTGAATATTGAATATATTATTAGTAGAGTTTGTATTAAATTTATTCCAATTAAAAGAGAACTCAGGACTTGAAAACTATAAGTGGACAGCGGATAATTTTCTTTCTACAGTAGTAATTTATAATTTATAACCCGCTATCTGATATTGATTCACCATTTAGCTTTGAGTCAGAATTTGGGTCACTGTTGTGCTTTTTATTGATGGTTTAGTTTGGAGTTTTGAGTTTGAAGTTGATTGGTAAAAAGGGGTGAGCGCCAAAATTTAGTCCAATTTAAACAAATTAACTAGTAATTAATAATTAACAAGTAAGAAAGGTACGATATTTAAAAGTACCAGAAGGATTAAAATGGCAGAGGACAAAAGTTTTCAAAATTTGAGGAGTGGTTGACAAAAAGCTGGACATTGGAAACATGAAAATTTTACATGTCATACCAGTTTGAAAATTCATGTATGAAATATCAAACAGCCATTGTATAATTTTCCACCCGTTTCAAGAATTTAGGTGTGATGACTTAAATTCCGTATAATTTTAAACTTGTGAAAATTAGCGTGGAGAAAGAGTGAGAGAGGCGTTTTCTCTCAAATTTCCAATAGCAATGAGTTTCAACTAGCTATCCAACTAAATAGTAAATAGTAACTAGCATTAAAAATCAGCGTGGTTACTCTTATCATCAATTAAAAGGATTAGTCATGTACTTGTGTTTTGCATTTCGTATTCGTATTTTGTATTTGTAGATATTTTTTATGCAACGCCTACAGCCGGGAATCATTAAGATTTGAAATACAATGTAAATCGTAAATGAAATTTCACTCCAACAAATTTATTGTATTCATTTGCACCAATGACCGATACATTCATACATTTAAAGACATGGGAGTATCTTCTATTTCCTATAAAAAAATGATACTTCATTTTAATTCTGATACCGTGTAGTGAGAATGTAAATCTTGGATTGAAATGATAATTTTGTTTTTTAAATTCAAGTAATTTTAAAAAAAAAAACAAAACTCCTTGCATGCATTATGCATATACAATGTACAATTTAGAATGCACTCTTTGTGATTATAATTAAAGATTCAACTGATATGGAGTCTGTGAAATCCCAAGATGAAGATACAGATGCAGATGAAGATTACTTGGACTTTTCAAAGGTATACATTATACATACCTGCTCACATTGACATCCATAATAATTTGAAATCGATACCAAAGCTCAGTACTTCTATATCACTTATTTTGTAAATTGTGTATTGTATATCGCTGCAGTTGATAAAAACTGATATTATTGTAATGTACATGCACTGTAAATTGTACATAAGTATCATGTTTACAAGAGGGTTTGTCCACGATAGTAATAACACAAAATGAGTGTAATAGCATTTTTACCACTGGAACTGAAAGTGAAGTAACCAACGAAGCAGCAAGGCTTCAAATCAAATCAGAGAAACTCCAACTCCCCATTTTCATTCATATTCATTTTCAAAAGTGACCTGAATTTTTATGTGTTGCATCACCCATCTCCCATCCTGCATCACTTCTCTCCTCTTTTGACTATTGTCTATTCAATCCCTCGACAAAAAACCTCATAGTAATGCAGTATAATGACATGAAACATATAAAGAAAAGTGCACCTAGTGCAGTCAATAGTCGGTAGTCAGTATTCAGTAGTCAGTTCCATGCATTAAAAAAATGCAGTTTTTGTATTTTGGGTTCTGGATTCTGGGTTTAACTGCAGCACATTCATCCAGGATTTAATTTATACTTGTTGTTCCATTTCTAGATGTATAAATGCATACAAACATACATGCATCCTTGTAGATTGTAGATACATGGGGAATGAATACGGAATGCATGAGAAAGAGTAAGTGCAAACTGCAGTTGCTGTCTGAAGGTTAAGGTAGTCAGTATGTACATTGTATATCATGTCTTTTTGTCTCCGTCTCTGACACTCTCATCCCTAAAGAGTAATAGTAAAGAAATGAGGAAAAGGACAGAGATATTATTTAACTATTATTTTCCCACATTTCATTTTCATTCCAGTTCTCTCTCTTCCTCTCTTTTCTGCTCATTTTCAGACCATTAATGGCGAGTTACAGAGCTACAGAACTTTCCAGATACAAAGTACAGAGTACACGATATATTCCATACAAAATACACTGTACAGAATGAACTTGGTACATTATACATTGTACATTGTATGACTATGACTGTGAAGAATAGGAAAACAACATTATACGCTTTGAATTGACTCGGTGTGTCACATTGTGGCCAATAGACATTAATAATGGTTCATTCCATTTCCATCTCTATCTCCATGTCGGTCTCAGTCTCACATGATCCCAGTCCGGTCCATACTTAAGCCATAAGCCATGAGCCATGAACCATGTACAAAGTACAATGTACAATGTGTGCATGTATGTACACAAATATTTAGATATTTATCAATGTATCACATTGCAATTTACTGCTGCATTGTCATAATTCACAGAGTGTCATAAATATAATTGTGTTGTAAATGAACGACCATAATTCTCAACAAAATGTTGGACAGAGTGCACATTTAGTGATAATAATAAGAATATAATGGTAATATTATGAAATATATGAAATATGAATGCCTCGTATTTAATATTTATAACCTCAAATCCTCGACCTGTTTCAAATACATTTGTACATTTAAACAATGTACATATCATTTTACTGCCTCTTTCTGTGTTATTATCCAATATAATATAATAAAATATATGCAATCCAAAGGTATACCTGTGAGTTAGTTTTCATTAAAGGTTACATTTCTCATGCTCTGCCTTTTGAAGCAACATTCAAACCAAAATTTGAATCCGAATCAGAGTTCTATCTTGAAAATATCACCAGCGCCAAAAAAATGTGATAATATCGCACAATTTTTTGTACAATTGTCAACCCAGTACAAAAAAGTCAGGGCAATTTTAGTAGTTTGATTGAAGGCAGAATGAGTATTGAGTAAAGAGCTCCGTAGAAACAAGTAATTTGTGTCTAATTAGTGTATCATAATTTGTTATCTGTATCTACGAAATAACAAAACAAAGATAATAGATATCTTGTTCTAGGTATAGGCGTTGTCGTTTTATTTCTTGTTGTTACAAGTTCTCGGTATAAAATTAGAGAAAAAAAAGAGGGAACAATTATGAATTTTCACGTCAATTCATCAAACCAAAACGCAATCCAAATGTGGATGCACAATGCACATTGCAAATTGCCATGAAAAATGAAAACAGAATGACCTGCTTTAAATTCATATTCAAATTTGAATTTGAATTCCCCTTC
Organism: Sminthurinus signatus; assembly: GCA_019776565.1. Classification (NCBI taxonomy): domain Eukaryota; kingdom Metazoa; phylum Arthropoda; class Collembola; order Symphypleona; family Katiannidae; genus Sminthurinus; species Sminthurinus signatus. The sequence continues at coordinate 18,536 of JABASP010002094.1, read as the reverse complement.
CAGCATAACACAATGCACGATGCCCATTCATCATTCATCACGATTCAGGATTGTGTGTGGGTGACATTAAAATGAAGCAGAAATCAGAAAGAAAGTCAGCTATTGAACATCACTCATGTTGAATAATTTATAATCAAAGACAGATACATATTTTGATCTGTAAAACTGGATATCGATGTCGACTTATAACTTTATAAATATAGTAAATAGTAGAGTTTTGTATGGAGTCAAAAAGAAACATCCTGATGCTTCAAAATCACTGCACATTGCACATGAACATGACATGGATAACAGGCAGGGCAGAATAAATAAGAGGATTTTGATAAGACATGAATGTCATCTGTCATAACTCAAAACTCTAGAATACAAAATCAAAGATTCACACTAAACACTAAACTCTAAGCTCTAAACTCGGTCGTACACTGACCAAGATATTCATGATTCATCATTCATGATATTATCAAGACTCAAAACTGTGAACTTACAACTGATAAGTACATGCGTGTAAAATATGTGATGAGGAGATGAGTGAAAATGAAAAGAAGAAAAACAAGGAAAAGCCGGTCCAAGTGGAATGCTGAATGCAGTCGACAGTCTTATCAAGAGTTTATGATAAGATGTAAAATTTACAGAATATAGAATATCAAATGAATTTAGTTCAAATTTGGAAAAGATTCAAGGGCATGAAAGAAAATTACAGAGCACATCTCCTTCGTCTTTTTGACTTTGACTTTATCTTTATTCCCCTGTTTTATATGAGTGATACAACTCTCGGCGGCTGACTGAGACTTGAAATTTGAGACTCTAGACTCGAGACGAGTAAACTGAAAATGAATTTCCTCCTACTTTAGGTTTTATTTTGGTGTTTGGTGTGGAGTTTGTTTTAGAGGGAACATCAATAAATATTTAAACAGGTCCGTGTGAGATGGGAGATTGCTCATACATATTTTAAATGCTGTAATTTTTTGTACATGGGTCAGACCGGGCTTCATACCATATATGTATGATGTTCACTATTTACTATTTACTATTTGAATTTGAATTTGAAGAAATGAAGGAAATAAACGGACCAAAACACATAAAAACATGTAGACTGTAGACACAAGTATAAAGTATAACTTTGCACAACATTTGCATCTGTTTAAATCTTTGTACTGTTTTTCTAAATTTCCATGTGTACAAGTCTATTATATATTTTATATATTGTATAGATACAGAATACACGAGATAATATGATACAAAGTACGCAATTGATTTAAAATGGAGCATTTGAATGAATGAAGGGCTCTCATCGTCTTATATCTTATCCAAGTGAAGTCATCTCATCTCTCTGGATTTATTTACATTCCGCTCTTCTACATACTACACACAGTTATCTCATTTTGCTCCTGGTTCACTATTCACTATCCATTTCCCCATTTGCAGTGGACCATCAATTTTTATTTTATGTACTCTTCATCTATATAAATCCAACTATCCGTGTAGTGTGCAGTCTGTAGTCTGTACTCTACATTCTACACATCTATATCTTGTACATTGTACATTGTACAAGTTGGGAAAATACAAATACATACTTATAGATACGCTTGTCTTTTCAAGTTAACCCGATGCGGATCAGGTCACATTCAAATGTTTTAAATGTTCATCCTTTTCCTCTTTTCCCCTCTCTGGATTTTAGATTCTAGATTTTAAACTGTAGATTTTAGACTGTAGATGGTAGATTGTAGATTCAGAATCCTCAATGTTCATGTGTATCTGTTTCCAGTCCTATATACTACATACTACATATGGTCTAGGATATTATCAAATATTAGTGGATTTAAAAAAAAACAAAAATGTATGTTCCATGATACTATAATCTCCTCAATTTCCACTTGCCTCTCTTTTTATGGGCACTTGACACACACAAAAAGATATCGTCAAAGACAATGACAATGACAAAGACAAAGATCAAAACAGCGAATGCTGCAACGACAAACGGCAAGAGGAATGACTATTATGATGCTGATGATGAGAAGGAAAAAGCCGTTTATCCAAGATTATTTTAATGTCCACATCCTTGTCAAGCGTAATGTACACATAATATACACCAGTTTAAACACACACATGTGGAATACTAATGCTCCGTGTTGAATATTGAATCTTGTTGAATACTTGAAAAGACACTAGAATTAAAATCTTTATCTTTCCCCTTCTCCTCATTTATCCATTTCCAAACTCCAAATTCCTAATTCCACACACTACAAGCTGCAAACTACAAACAAAATAAACACATGCAGTCTTATATGATCTATGAAACTACGAATATACAGATATGCAAATTAAAAACTTAAATCCTTAATATGGATAAAAGATATAATATTATTGTATATTCTGTCATTTATAATTTATAATGTAAACTGTAAATTGTTTGAATTAAAACAATAAATTTTGTATTTTGTCCAACGTCTCTGTAAAATACAAAAGACAAATGATAAAACAAGCGTTAAAAGTTTTTTTGAATCTTGAATCCTCAAACATTAGTTTACATAATTTTAGGCTTACGTAATGATAATGAATCAAGGTTTTACTTTTTACTTTTTCAATTCAAAATTCAAACATTTTGTTTTTTTTTACCTTCACATTTTTTACCACACACAAGTCTTTTGATAGTATAATATGAGTACACATGCATTCGTTCAGAGTATAGAGTACAGAGCATGGCGCTTAAATAGCAATGAAAGATGCATGTAAATAGTAAATAGTAATGCAAAAGAATGTGAGTGTTGGGCATGATGCATTTCATTTACTTACAACTTACAATGTACAAATTACACATTCATTTGAAGCACTTAACATTGTATTGACAAAGTTGACGTCATGAGGAGAAGTGAATAAAGTTACATGCTTTAAAAAAAAACATGCAAAACATGGTTGAGCTAATGAAAAGCCGGCTTTTTTATATCCATTGAATTAAATTTGTACAATGTACATTGTGCATTGTACATTGTACATTTTTCAAAAGGTAAAAGAGACTAGTGCAAAATGTATTCATCACCAAAAATACGCATGAATATTCAAATGATCCTCTAGTTTCATCTGTTCATCTGTTCACTGTTCACTGTTCACAAAGTAGGAGTATTACTCGTATAAGAGACGAGTAGAAGTAAACAGAAAACAGACAGATGAACAGAATAGAAACAGACAGAAACAATCATCCTCATCCTTTGTACTACAGACTCTTGTAATTATTATTATTAATATTAATATTTTCATTATTACAACATTATGAAATAAAAATTAATTTATTCACTTACATTTTTAGCCGATCCTTTTCCTCTTACTCAATGCTCAACATTCAACACAAAACACAAAACACACATTGTTGTACAATGTACATAGTCTTTGAATTTTTGAGCTTGTATCTTGTAGTTTGTATTTACTGTACTCACTGTTCACTGTTCACTGTTAATGATAAAGAGTAGAGAAAGAGTATTATTTAGTATGTAGTTTCACAGGACTTTAAGTCAAATCACTTTTATTTTATTTAGCAATATACAGTAGACAGTAGATGTAAATGTAAATGTAAATGTGAGTCTAAGTGCATGTATGAATTCACTAACACTGCACATTGAGCACTAAACCAAACTCACATGTACACTGTACAATGTACACTAAACTTTGTGTATATGAAGGAGATTATGAGGAACATGAGAGTTAATTACTGGAAATAAATGGACGGAGAGTAAATGCAAGTATACTTGTACAAGTACAAGTGTAAGAGTATGAGCAAACGATATCTGCATCTATGTATACAAGTATTGATATAGGTAAACCGCAATACTTACTAATAACTATTATATTTCATATATTTATATCTTGACGTCCAGTCAACTCAGCTCAAGTCAAGAACTTTGCATCTTTGAACAAGAGAGAAGGCTTGTAGGCATAACATCATGTAAGTACATGCACAATCCACATGTAGTCACACAAGTTTTCCACGATGTAAGCATATAAGTATCAAGTATAAATCCCAAATTTAAGTATACACAGCACAACCTTATACCGATTACAGTCGAGAAATCCAATCAGCCTTCTTACATGGATATCTTTTGTCTTTTGTTTTGAGGATGAGGAAAGAGTTGAACAAAATCTGCACTGTGAGACTAAACTTTGGAATAAAATAGAACGGACCAGACCAGGCCAAACCAAAGTCAGAAAGATGATAAAGAATGCACTTTTATTTTCTTCTCCACTGTATTTTTTCCTACTGTAGATTATAGATGTTCGCACAAGTATTTGTAAAATATGTAGATAGATATGTCAATTTTTTAACTAGAAAAACACCACATCCGAAGTTGGAATAGAAGGAATGTAAACTTGAAAATGTCTTGATTCTTGATTCTTGATGTGCAATGTACAGCACAGAGTTGTACCAATCTCCAACCACAGAGGATAATAAAATGATAACAAATAAAATGTACCAATATTAAATACTTATTTATTGATTTATTTATTTATGTCTTGGACATGTCAATTTGTTATGAGCATTCCAGTATTCAAGTTACATTTACTGTAGTTTTGAGACGTGATGCAACATGAATTATTTCACAAGTCAGTGTAAACGCACTGCATGTACAATGTACAATGTACACACTTGGGAGATTTGAGATTTATTTCTATTATTTATTAGCTGGTACTTTGTTCTCATGTATCAAGTTTTATAGTTGAAAATCAAAACTTGGAGTATAAAAATAAATTGTTTCTCCGTCTTGGTAAAGTTGTATCAGCATGTATCTATTTTTTTAGAGGTTTAATCTTGGGGTGTGAAACTTTACACATTTATTTATTATTTATTTATTTTGGAGTCAGTTTAACACTTGAATTAACACTAAACGGAGCTCACTAATCACAAATCACAAATGTAGAATATTTTTCTATAACTGTTAGTCTTAATATGCAATATGTAAAGGAATACAAATACAAAAACGAATATGAATATTAATCTTTTTCCTGTCGCCAATAAAATGTGTCATGTTTTGAAGGTTTGAAGTTTTGAAGTTTGGAATATTTTAACTGTTTGATCATTCCATTATTACTATTTGTATCTTTTATGAGGAGATTCAAATACCAAGAACAATTCTAGGTTCTAGACACTAGACACTAATGTCTGTACAGGAATTTATAACATGCACTTTAATTTCAACTGTAGTATTAGCTTGACATGTGTGGATTGTGTATTGTACAGTATTTAATTTTGTATGTAGAATGGAGATACACTTTGACGTTGACTTTGAATGTGCTGTGTTGAGCTTCTATAGCAAAATCCCATCAGAAATATCCGTACAGCTCAAGCCTTAAGACTCAAGACTCTAAACTCTAAACTCTAGGCTTGAAGAATGTTTCCAAGTTGTAAGAATAAGAAGAATGAGAATAGGTTGAACAAGATGAGCATAAAATCAACATACACGTCAACTGGGCGCATCTCTCAAGACATAAACCACACTTGTTCGTTCCTCGTTCCTCTTTCGTCTCTCGTCTAGTCTGACTGTTATATCACTTGAAGCGGAACAATAACAATCCATCAATGTAAATTACAATCTTTTTATTTTTTGCACACACGGCTAAATCCAAATACAAATACGAAGACGCAACTAGATGTTACACTGACACTGACATTTCCACCATCCACATCTCCACATCTGCATAAGTAAAAAATACACACACAAACACACTCCGAGTTTTTTAGATGGTGGATGATCGATATCGATATGGATATGAGAAAGATCCTCTGACTATTTGTTCACTATTTGTTCAGTGTGAACTGGATCCGTGAAATTGAGCGGGAATGTGGATACAACAGAAGAAACATGAGATGAGTTGAGATGAGTTGATGATAATAAACACGATGGTGAGAAAAATCCTCATGGATTGGATTGACGTGAGAGGAGAAAAATGGTCATAATGGTCATAATGGCACTTAATGGCTCATGGCTACAGATTTTGATGAATCGTCTCTCCTCTCCTACAAATGAAAAAAATATTAAATGTACATAGATAAATACATTTAGATTTCTTCTATTCAAAATACTTATGTGCGTCCATCGACAATCTACAATCTACAAATATTTATCATTGGCATTGCCTACTTATTTATTTATGTGACTTTTTTTTCTAATGTCCAGTTTCCCGCTGGGAGCTGTGAGCTAAGGGTGCTTTGGATGGGAATAGAATTGGACTCGGAGTCGGAGTCGGAGTCGGATTTGGTATTGGAATGTGAATGGGAATCTGAATGACAAGCGAGAACGTCAACATCATCAATATCAAAACATGAGCATTGACAGTAACATGGACTTGTCGAAAGCGACAACAAGGATTCTGTTGAATAACCAACGAGTTGAGAAGTTGAGGAGTTGAGGAGTTAAGGAGTCAAGGAATGCAGGGACTAAATTATTGAATACACATCACATCACACACAATGTGTACAGTGTATACATGACAAAGTCCACGCATATTCATTGACTGTACATTATACACTGTACACTGTAAAGGTATAAAAAATACTCTAGCCCCTATCTATCTACGCTTTAACAAAATGACATCCAGGTTCACATTTTTTATCCATTCTGGTTCAAATTCCCTCGTGTACATTTATAAATTTAGATTATAGAGAACATAGAACCAGTGCTCGGTATTTGGTATTTGATATTTGATATTCGATACACAGTACAAAGTACAGTAAGAAGTATTCCAACTATTAATTTTAAAATTATATCTATGATCTACTTGAAATTGTAATCCTGGATGCTTTAGCTTTAAAAGCTATTATAAAACTTTTTAAATGTAATTTTAACAGTAGGATAATGTTTAAGGAACATTTAATATAAGATAGATAAATAAATTACTTACGTAAGCCGGCGTACATGTAATTGTACAAGTAATTTGCAGCGCGCCAGATACTAGTAAGAAAACACTGCACTGCACTGCACTCTTCACTCTTCACTGTTCACCCAGTCTCTGTCTTTTACACACTGCGAGATGTAGCACGGATTGTGGATTGGATTTGATTTAGAATGTTATGAGTGAGTGAGTATATGTGAGGGTATAAAGTATAAACTATATAAACTGCTGTCTGTTGTTGTTTGCTGGTTTATGACTGAGAGTAGAGTAGATGTAGAAGTACATGGATACATACACGTACAAGAAGAATGTATACGCTATACGCTGGTGTACTTGGTATTATGCTTGTGCATGGTGCATATTGCATATTGTATATGGTGTATGGTGTATTGTATGTATGGAGGAAATATTTTGTTTTTTTTTCTTTGCCTTTTTATTCTTTTTCTTTTTCTTCTTCGTCTGGTTCTACTTTGCTTTGCTGTGTTTTGCTTTGCTTTGCTTTGGAATAGTAAGCGGACGGATAAAAAGGAAGGAATGAGCGGCAAGGTTGAAGAAGAAAAGTTAGTGTAATTGTAAATTGTAATAGTTTTTCCCTCTCTCTCTCTTTCTGAATTGAATTGAATTCAGTTGAGTTGGGCTGAGCTATGTACAATGTACATGTTGTACTGGGTTCTGTTCTCTTTCGTTGAGCTGGGAGTAGAGAATTAGACGAGGTTTGACTGGAACTTTATTTTATTTTATGTTGAGGCTCAGGTGAAAAACTGTCATTGTACACTGTACACAGGATACAGTACAGCACAGTACGCTACAACAGAACAGAATACAATATATGATCATAATACGTAATATGTATAGACTATACAATACTGATGTAATGAGAAGTTGCCTTTATCTATGCATGTGTGTTTGACTTGGAGAAAAATACACGCGTTTATTCACTCTTTTACTATAATACATCGTATTTTGTATTTTGTATAGTACCATACTTTTGCCTGTTTCCCTGCTTGGTTTCACAACCACGACGTCCACGACGAGGATGACGACCAGATCCACAATAAACTCTCTCAAGTTGAGCCAGAACCAGAGCCAGAACCAGAACCAGAAACCAGACGAGAGCTTAGCTTAGTATAGCAGAGCAGAGCAGAGCAGCGTAGAGCGAAGCAGGTAAAAAGATGGGCTGCATCATTTCACATTTCAACCCTCCGTCCATATACTCAAGTATGTAGGTAAACAAGATACATTGTGAGCTTACTCTAGTCTAGATACTAGATACTAGATGCTAGTTGCATATATCTATTGCTGCTCCTATAATATGCTTAAGTGTATAAATGCATTATATTATATTATTTTGTACTTAACCTATATACAAGTAGCTCCAGAATATCATGGTATACAATTTACAATTACACTAAGCAGAGCTCTTGCTCTTGCTACATGTACTTGTATTCCATATCTTGTCTACTACTTTTTCTCCCTAATGTGGTAAGATGGAAGATGGAAAATGGAGACAAAGAGGGAGAGAAGCGGACTGCCTCTCTTACAAAACTGCCCATATATGCACAATTCTTGTACACATTTCCATGTACTCTGGTAGAAAATGTAAAATATCGTGTTTCCATATGTATAATGTATATTTGTATACGTCTATCTACTACATGCATTTACATTGTACATTGTGCATGCTCTGTATTCTGTATTCTGTATTTTGAAAACTGTACAGTGTACATTGTACAGTTTAGAGTGTAAACCATGTGTAAATGTAAATATGGGGAATAAAATCTGTTTTCCAAAAAAACCTACCCCTACGATTCATGTATGTATATATTTGTGTTTGGTGTTTACACATTACATTAAATTTGGTAGATTGTGGATATGTGCATATTATGATTTTATGATGTGTACAGTGTACACTATGCATGAATGTACAGTGTACAGTGGTTTCCCTCCATCCTCCATACATACTATTTACGTGCCCCTCTGATGAGAGTAAAATTGTGGTGTAAAATAGTGCATTTCCCTGTATTTTGGATTTTATTGGTTTACTCGTGTGTGCGTTGGGCATGTGGATGTGTATGTGGATCGGTGCAATATTAATAGAGGCATGCCGCTTTTTTTACCTTATAATATTTTATGTATATGTATAATTTATTATTGTACTGTGCTGCCATGTGTTCCTGCATTAGTATCATCATCATCATAATGCTAATGCTGTGAAATATGGAATATGAACTTTGGAAATGTATAGTTGTATTTGTATGTATAGAGTATATTGGAGTAATATTGTAGGGATAAGGGGGTAAAAATGAAATGAAATAAGAAGCACCAGAAAAACGAAGAAGGAAGAAGAAAGAACGAGGACTGGTTGAGTTTTGAGTTGAGCTGATGGTAGATATTTCATTTCATGTGTATTCAGTTTCTAATGTGATGTATCCCATCAAATTTATACCATTTTTCTTTCGGGCATGGTTTGAAAAACTGGAAATGAGAAGGAGAATGGAGAATGCATAGGTCACCACCACCACAACAGAACACAACAACATGGCAATGTGTACTGTACAATGTGCATGCACTTTATTTTATGTCCATATCCACATTTGTAGTTCCCTGTGAAACCTTACGAGTCTCGACATACGATACACGATACAAAATATAAGTAAGCTAAAGCTAAAGCCAAAGCCAAAGATAAATAGACAACATTTATTATGCATATTGAAAGTACATTATGCGGATGGATGAGATTTGAAAGGCCGGTATTGAATCTGTTTTATGCCTTATTTGCCTTCAGCTTACTCCAAGTTCCAAGTTCAATGTTCAAAATTCTACAGCTTCATACGCCTCTTCTTACATTCGTATTTTAGTTTTTCTCACCGTGTATTTTTTTTGCTTCATCCTTTTTTTACAATCATTATTACCCTGTTCATGTCATTTTTAGAGCGGTTTCAAACCAAAGTGTAGTTTGTAGTCCATAGTCCATAGTTTTCATTTTGTATTTTTTTAGCTTATAGTTTCAGAAACTAAACAACTTGGTTCATCTAAATGGTCAAAGTCATTTAATTTTCCCATTTCTGAAAGAAAAACTAGTATTAAAAGTAGTAGCAAAAGGGATAGAAGGAATTTAGGTGCAGACTGTTGTCGACTTTAGACAGTAGCTCAACAACTTGCATTTCTATTATGAGTTGAAGTTGAAGAAATTATGCAAGATGCACATTTTATATTCATGTTTTCATTTTCCTGTCCATGTTCATGTCTCAAGTCAGTTTTCCAAACAAGTATATTTATTTTATTTTAGAGACAAGAGACATGAATAATGGTGGATGGTGAACGAGTGGAAAGATGGTTGTTGTTCCTTTTCATTTTCATCTTTCCTCTTCTTTTCTCTTCTCTTTGGATCTTTGGATCTTTAGATCTTCTTAGTTTGGGTTGGTTTGGTTTGGTGAGTACAAGTAATTTTGGTATTTGTATATTGTACATGTAATCCATATAATTTATGACGGTCGGTTATTCACAATATTATTTATGTCCTGTTATTTACGTCTATAGCGTAATATAATATATTCTATAATCTATAATAGAAGGTACTGTGAGTTAAGTTGTCTTACTTTTTGCTGTTTCACGCTAATGCTGATGAATAATTTGTTAAAAATATATCGATAGTTACTCAATTCTCAACTCTCAATATATACACTTCTTGGATGAAATCTGTTTATAATATTAACGTGTGCCTAGTCCCTACTTTTTTATACAGAAACTCATCAATTACTGACGTCTTTTTTATTCAAATTTCCTCATCTTCTCCTTGACCACTGCAGCAGCAGATGAAAGATATCGATGTATGGTATATTTTGGAGATATTTCTTGAATCGAGAATCAAGATGATAACCACTGACCCTTTGGCATGTTTGTACAGACAAGGTTGATTCAAAATGCATGTGTGTACTTATTGCATTACAGTTCTACTCCTACTTCTAGTTCTAGTTGCACTGACCATATTGCTGATTTTTTGAGTTCCGAGTTCCACATGTGCGGATGCTATAGAAAAAAATATGAATTTTAGTATGAATAAAAGATATTGCACCAAAAGAAGGGAGGTGGAGGAAGAAGATTTGAATTGGAATTTGAATTTTGATTCAAAATTGTAGACCAGCAGCTTGTACAGTTTTTGTACATGAATTCTAGAATTCTAGGATTCTGGAATCTGTGTACCGATACATCTAAGCAAGAAGCTGGTTTTAGCTCTTCTTATTTATTTTATTTGAGTAATTTCCTCGTTTCCATGTTATTTTCATTCAGGCATGAGGATACATTATACATGGAAAATAGTTGCATCTCTATCCACAATCCACATGCATCCATCTATCCAGTATTCAGCTATCTTACGATAGTTTTTCCCTAGTCATCAAACCAAACCATATCAATAGCTATAATGTATAATATGAACACATTTGTTTCATTGGTTCCTGGGTTTGTTGTTTGCTGTGTTTGTTCATGTAGTATGAAATGGGATGGAATGGGATGTTGTGGTTGTATGCATTTTATGTGTGTCTGGATGTTTTCTGTGAATGAGCCATATGCTCACACTTTTACAGCTAAAAATGTACACATCCCTGACTGCTTGCTTGCTTACACTTCACTCTGATCTGTTCTGGCATACTGTGGAAAATGGATGCATATCAAAATGTAGATGATGTGAGTGATGGCGAATTGCGGATGTAAAATTTATGGACAAAAGGTTGTGGCTGCAATAGAACGCGTATTTAACTTTGAATGTGTCTTGATGGATCCTCGTTTTAGGTATACTTATAACTTGTACTTACTCTTGATGCAGAATTTGAATGTGGAATGAAAATGAGTTACATGTACGAGTACGATCTATGAGAGCTTTTTTCTTTTTTCCAATTTTTGTATTGCTGGTTTGGCTTGGCTTGGTTTGGATTGGATTGGATTGGAGTGGTTGGTTTTTGTTAGCATTCTCCATGTTCAATGTTCATGAATGTAGCTCCAGCACACGGATATTACTATTACTATGGTACCGGCTCTGCATGCTGAATGTTGAATGTTGAATGCTGACTACTCAATGGTGAGTGCTGAATGTTGAATGCTCAATACATTCAACTATAATGACGAAACTGCCTCTGGCCATGTCTCACCTGTGTTGTTTTTTTCCACCCTATCATATCCCTCTCCATTCTCCATTCTCCACTCTCCATTCTCCATGCATACCTACCTACTCGTGCTTCTTCTTTTTTCTTTTTTTCTATACATCTCCCTCTCACTCTCGTTCGTCTGTGTACTGTGTATCCGTAGACATCTATCTATACTTTATACTCCGTACTCTATAGCTATACGTATACAATAAAAACAGATATAGAACCCACAATGCACAATACGTCTTCTCCAGCCTTCAATTCAATTCCAGCTATACTATTATGTACTTTGTACTTTGTGCATGGGATGTATACGTGTACAGTGTACAGTGTACAAGTATGGGTGAATAAGAGTATTTTGATTCTTGGTTCTCTATATATAATCTCACATGTTTTCTATTGATGCTGATGCTGATGCTCAGAGCAAAGGCGTCGAAAAAAGATGAATAGATATCATTATATGTAAAGGTAAACTCGGATGGTTGGATTGCTGGATGGATGGATGGAAGGTTCGTAGGTAAATAGTAAATATCTCCACGGCAAGAATAGAATGCTTTACAATGAAATACAAAACAAAATTCGAGGCCCAAAAGCTCAAATCCTGTGTGTACTCTCGAGTCTTGAGTCTAGAGTCTGGAGTGTATAGAATCTAGAGTGTAGAGTCTGGAATCTGGAAACCGAAAACTGGAATCTTTTTGAATAACTCCAGTGTGATCATCATCTTGTAGATATTTACCATTGATTCCGGACCAATTCCACTTCCAATTCCAATGCTTTACTTTTTACATGGACATGGTACATATTGTGGTTTTTGTGGAGCTAGATAAAATGAAATGAACTGAAATCCTATGCTGTGCATCTAGACTCTAGACCTTTTCTACAACGTGATAATAGTGACAATGCTGATAATGATGATGATGATGCGTGATGCAATCTGGAAATGTATGATGTTTTCCTTTTAATCAAACTACAAACTACAAAACATGCTACGAGATTGAGATGGGAAAGAAAATAAGAGTTGTACATTTTTTTTCCTTTCATTTTCATTTCCATGGTGTTGAATGCATGCATAAATTATATATATTTAAAGAAGAAGAAGAGTAAAGATTGAAGAGCGATGAATGACGAATGAAGGATGGAATCATTGAAAATCACTATTCATTATTTGACGTCAAATCTTCCACAGTGAAATTCCATCTAGTGTGTATCAAAGATTAAATATTAAATCTAAATATATATATTAATGTGCATCATATTAAAGTATAATCAAATCCGACAACGCATTCATCTAAATGTATTGTCTCTTGACGTGTTTCTTGTAAAAACTTTGACGAGTATGTATTTTAGCAAATTCACCCTGTAATAAAAATAATAATTGTTATTATTGTTGAGTGTTACAAGTATTCCAGGATGAGATGAGATACATTTTTGTTTTCTGCATGACGTTCCTCTCCATCTCAAAATACAACTCGGATCTTCTACAACTTTGAACGTCAATGTTCAAACCGGTATTAAGATGCTAAAAAAATGTCGAGAAGAATTGAGCGTCGGGCGTCGAGAGTCGAGAGTCGAGAGGATGGAAAATAAATAAAATTCAAGAGAGCCTCTCAAAATGGAATGGAATGAAAATGATACCATGTTAACATATAAAATGTAAAAGATACAAGATACAAGATTCAAACTTTTTTTGTCCTTCAATGTTTTGTAATTTTATTCTGACTCTTTTCATCATATCATATCATTTCATATCAAATAACTTGTAGAAAGACGAGAACATTTTTCTTTCTTTTGAATTGTTTTTTAAGTTTTCAGATTTTTCTCCTTATACAAAAATTTCCTTATAAAATCATCAAAATACAGTCACCCAAAATCCTTTTACTTGGACTTTCAACTTTTAAGCTAGGAGAATACAGAATACAGAATACATAATATCAAGAATCAAGATGAAAAATAATGATAGGTGCCAATCTACAAATTTACATGCCTATGCTCTATGCTGTCATATTATATTCCTGAGTGTACATTGTACATTTACTTTTTATATCATATACCTGTCTTATATGGAAGAAACGGAACATAGATGGAAATGTGATCATGTGTACGTCTGCAAGCGTGAATTTGAGTAATTGTTTTGTTGCAAAATAAAATGCTCATAGTTTATGTTTTGTAGATTGTAGTTTACATGGGAGAGAATTGAGAAGGAACTAGAATGACGTTTATACTGCTTATTGTGTATATTGTATGATCATATTTTAGTATAATCTGGAAAACATATTTGTCTGCTACGTAAAATCGTCTGTAAAATGTACACTGTGCATTGTATAAAAAACAGGAATAAATAAATACACTCGTGTAATGTTCGGGTTGAACATTCAATTTAACACAATTTTCCATTTTTACAAATGGCATAAAAAACTAGAGACTGCAGACTGAAGACTGACGCTTGGAAATTGAAAACAATTTTATATTTATTTTTCTAGTAAAAAATACTGTACAAAAACCCCAACATCCAACATTCATTTCTTATTTTGATGTATTTGTACACACATGTTAGATGTTGGTGCGTGTACAATACATTAGTTACACATGTATATATATAGTTACAATGAACAATGGAAATGACAGCTGGAAAAGTGCATGAATATCTGCAAACTCCTAGCTTTTTGTGTGTTTCGGCTTGGGAGAACTATGAAAAATGACGTGATATTATTATTACATACGCACAAAGCACAAATAGACAGAAAATAAGTTCAGTTTCACATCCTCGCACTTTGTACACTGTACAATGAACAATGTACAATAAATTCATTTCATTTCAATATCTTGTACATAATAGGCTTAAGCACTAAACTACGCACATAAAACTACTCAACAAAATTACGACTAAAAATTGGTAACCTCTCTACTCTTTATTTAAAAACTCAATAAATTGTTTTAACATTTCTAGCTAATTCTGAAGAATAATATCAGCATTATTTCGAAGTTGAAAATTCCAACTAAACGCATAGCAAGCATCTTATTGCTTTGAACTCCACTTTTCTTATCTTAATTGAATACGAGTTTGTTAAACACTTTGTTTGCTTTCTGGTTGTAGATTTCTTAAGAAAAGGCATTTTTCAAAAGTACAGTAAAGTTTTGATAAAAAAGTCAATACTTTGGAAAATATCATTCAAAATATTCTCGATTGCTGAAGAAGGAATTCTCGAATTCCATTTGAAGGAATCTTGAAAATATGGAAAATGGGAAATCTGGATCGAGGATGGAAAACGTCTCCCGTCTCTTTCATTGTGGTCCCCTGCATATCAACTTGATATTATTATTTATTCCCGCTCATTCGTCTGTCAAATGGAGCTGTGAGCTCCATTTTTTCTTCCCCAATAACACAGGCAGTTTGAAGTTTTGTTGTGTGTTGTGCGTTGTGTGTAAACATATCTACAAAATCCGTGCATGTTTCCACATATGTAGGTTTACATTATACATATTGTAAATGTACATGGATTTATATATGCAGTGTCAGCCCTTATCTTTTGAATGTTGGCTTATCTTGAGTTTTGAGTTTGAGTTTTGAATTTTGAGCCGTAGTTTAACTTTATGTTCTCCAGTTCAAATTCCATAGTATCACAGAATGTCTGGGCTGGAGTATGACAGGCATGGCTCAAAATCATGAATGCATCCATGTTGTGTGTGCTCTATGTTTTGTTATGTATATATAAAACCGAGGGAACTGAAAGAGACAAAAACGTTTTGAACTTTGAGTTTTGAGCTTTGAGTTTTGAGTTTTCAAGTTTCAAGTTTGGAATCTTTATTCTACCTTTCCCCTTTTCTCAGGCCCTTATTGAACATTGAACTTGTACTGTACATTGTACATACTTATTTTTGTACATTCTAAATTGTACATGTACGATATCAACTCTATGATTTTAGGCTGGAAATTTTAGGTCTTGGTTTTGTTCTAAGAAAAGGTATGAAAACTATATACATATCTCCATTCTTCATTCTTTAAAATACATGTATGTAAAATACCCAAAGGAAGTTAAACTTTATTATAAAGTATTGTGAATGCTGAATGCTGGATAAGAAAAAAGCATAGATACATGTTTGTATTTGGTATTTGGTTCCTTTTTTTATTAGACAGTCATGTCGGGGTGCATCCGCTCGTATTTATATTTATATTCATATTTATGGGTCTAGGTAAATATATTTGCATAAGACACATTGAAAAACTTCAACTCTAACTCCAACTCCAACGTCAACATAAGGAACTGCTGGCTGTATTCAAGTGATGGGTGACGAGAAGGACGAAGAGGACAAAAAGGAAGCCAAAGTCAAATAGGAAAACGTCAGTGGCACAGCAAATTGACTCAATAAAATTTCAAATTCTGCCTATTCCAATTCCAATTTTGACAGGAATTTTATTCCCGTTGTATGCATACACAATACACAATACAGTACAATATCATAGAACAGAATAGAATAGAATACTCAAGAGATAAGAGTAAACTCAGGACTCTGGAGTGACATGTTACAATATAAATAGATACATATTTTTAAGCCCGACTTGTTACACTTGTGGACTCTCAAGTCTCTATATGTACATTGTACATCGTACATTTATACTTTGTATTGTTTTGACTTTTAAGCTGTCCAAAATATGTATTTTTTACATTTTACCATGTACAATTTACAGCTGTAAAACTCCCTCCAGTTTGCTTCAAATATCTCTTGAAGTTTCATTTGTTCCTTTGCCAACAAAGATTATAGATTATAGATGTGTTACACATTGAAGTGGTGTATTGAAAATGAAATGTATTTTGTGTAATACAATTCTTAGTGCCCATTTCCCATTTCCTTTCAAGTTTTTTATCCCCGTATTTGCATTTGCATTTGTATTTCATATTTTTTGAGATGAGACCTGTCGGGGGTCTATCGTCTCTCTCTTTCATCCCGTGTAAAAAGTATTGGCTATCAAGTATCAAGGACCAAAAGTATCTCTGTATAAGTCCATTTGTCGTTTCTCCTCCTTTTAATCCTTCCTTCACATAAGTACTGAATGCTGAAAACGTGTCCAATTTTTAACGATCCATGTTTTTAATCTTCTTTTCCAACCACTCAAACATCCAGCACGACAAATGTACAAAGTACAAAGTACTACAAGAAATGAGTTTTTACATGTACTGATGATTGTTGGCTGGTGGTTATTATGCATGACAAATACTAAATAATAAATAATAATTGAAACTCCCATTGCAACCTTTAATAACAGTTTCAAAATTAAAGAAATTTAGATTCTAGATTACAGATTACAGATGCTAAAAATATGGCGTAAAATTAAAAGAAAAATCGAGCCACAAATTACAGAATCCAAAATTCAAAAGTCAATGTCATCAAGAATCAAGAGCCTGTATTTAAAAAACTAATGAGCCCCTCTTGATGAAAGTCCGTCAAATGGCAATGACAATGACAAGAAACTATAATTGGTATGGCTTTCATACATAAATAAAATACATGGTGTGGAGTTTTTTCGTTCGAGATGAAAATGAGAACCATTGATTAAATTTTGGTGGATTTTCGACAAATGAAGGAAATTAAAATTGGAATTATAATTGGTTTTGAGTTCTCAGAATTTACAAATTTAGATCAATACGAACAGGAGCTGTTAAAAAAACTTGTCAAAACTACAAACTAAAACACGGCTGAAAGGTGGAAGAGAGAGAGTGAGAGAGAGAGGGGCAACTGATAATCAGCTTGACAACTAAAACATAGGTAAAGTATACACCATACACCTTTCGACTTTGACTACTAATTATGAGGGAAATGGGAAATTGGACTTGGAATCGGAATCGAAAAGCTATATAATGTAAAATACATTGATGATGACTGTTGGTAAAATCTGAAGCTGCAATTGATCCGAGCCAAAGTTAGGAATTAAGTGTAGAATTCAAAGTTTTTCATGATATTTACTATTTACACACACGGCCTCATTTATCCACGTCAGAAAAATGATTTTCTTGAAATTGTACATTGTAACAAGGTGTAGGTTGTAGGTTGTAAATATATAGTTTAAAGTTGAAGCATTTATTTCATGTTGTTACACATACTTGAAATTTCAGATTATCGATAAAATCCATAAAATACCCCTGAGTTCTACAACTATGATTTTCCTGTTAAAACCTCATTCCCATTTAATCTGTTTTGACTTTTGAATTTGGAGTTTGGAGTTTGGAGAGAAAACTAAGGGGAAATGAAACAAGAGTAATAATGATAATTACAATTATCATGCAGCTGACAGGTATCCAACAAGCAAGATCCAGCATGACACACCCTCATAAACTATGGAGGAGAATGGAGACGATTTTACTAAACGAAAATACTACAGGTATTCACTGGTTCATTCATTTTTAGGAAGCGAAGCTGACTATTGTAATACTCGTGTCCGTCCGTCCGTCCGTCCGTCCGTCCGTCTGTGCACAATATGTATATAACATGCATTGACGAGTGGACGCATATTATAAT
>JABASP010002093.1:0-22790 GCA_019776565.1 Sminthurinus signatus | reverse complement strand
GCCTACTGCTTAAAACTTTAGTTGTAGATTGTACAGTGTAGAGTGTAGAGCCTGTACACTATACACACTTCCCCTTTTCTGTTTTCTGTCCCAAAGTTTATAGCGTCAGAAACTTGAGAAAGGAATTCTTTCTCTAGTTCAAGATTCAAGTTGAAAATGTGCCAATCTTTTGCACCTAAAAAACGAGGAAACATCAACTATCGACTACGACGACCCGAACGACAGAGGAGATTAGAAATCCTTAGCATAGTTTTAGTAGACTGTAGACTTGCTGCTTATAGCTTGTAGTATTACGTGAGCCCGGAGTCTGGAATCTGGAATCGCTATAAAATTTCCCAATTCACCGTGCCTACTTTTTTCTACTTTCTATCCTCATTACACAAGTACCTATTTAATTTTTGACAAAATGTTATGTACACACATTATTTACACTACAGTTGACAATCGATAGTAAATTTTACAAAATGATCAACATGCAAATAATGAAATGATATTCTGTGCATTCTGCATTATGTTCTTTATTCAAGAAAAAGTCAGTCCTCTTCGGTCAAGCTTTATTTTTACTGAAATCATTTTTGCAGAAAATTGTGCTTGTAATTTTTCCAGCTCCAGGCTCCAATTTATTCGCAATTTGTTCCCTTCATTGTGTAAATTCTGGATGTTCTTGTGCTCTAAAAAATGAAACAAGCCTCAATTACAATTTCTTTGCCTCAAATATCAAATAACAAATAACAAATCTTCATTTAAGATTTAAGGTACGCTCGAACGAGAGTTTAGCTTTTGACCTATGCTAATAACGAATAACTATATCTTGTATCTCTAGTTTAATTCTTAAAAGATGTTTGATAGTTGTAATTTGCAGATAGTCAGTAATTAATAATCAGTAAATGGTAAATGCACATACCCTGGAAAAATTTTCATACTAAACGTCCGACCACCTTCACCTTTGTCCAACTTTTCCAGAGCTTTTACATCTTCACCGTCCAACTCAAAGTCAAAAATCTAAAAGGGAAGAAGGAAGAAACATTTTTCATGTAAAGTTAAACACAGTGCATGAACAATGAAAATAAATAGTAAATAGTAATAATTATTCTTAATTCGTACTTTAAAATTTTGTTTGACACGTTCTGGATTCGTGCTCTTTGGAATCACGACAATTCCCTTCTGAGCGAGAAAGTGGAGAAGAATTTGAGCTGGTGTTCGACTGTGCTTTTTGGCGACTTTAATAACAACTGGATCCTCCATCAAACTGGGAGCTTCAAATTTCCTGAAATACATTTCATTTACCATTTACCACAAGATCCAAGATTCAAGAAAACTATTTTGACTGAAAATAATCTATCGATAATCGATAATTTGAATTCAATGTTCAATGAATCATGAAAAAATAATTAATAATGTTCTCGAGGACTCACATTCCATGACTTTCAAATAATTGTTTCCTTCCAGGACTTCCCATCGGAGCATATGCACAAATAGTCATGTTATTTTTCTTACAAAATGCATGGAGTTCTTTTTGTTGAAAGAATGCATTTAGCTCTACCTATTTTTTATTTAGATAGGTTTTAGTTCCAAGTTGAAATTTAAAATGGAACAACCTTAGAAATTACCATAGATTAAATGTAAAAAATCTGAGATCCGAGCCACAAGACGTTAGATTTTCAACATTACACTTTTTGTAATGCATAATTCTATAGTAGATCAAAGATCAAAGAACTTCTCTATACTTTATGTATGTTGTATATGGACACCTGAGTATTTGCGGGTTTTATACGAGCAATTTTGATAATCCGTTCAATTTGTGAGATGCTACAATTAGAAATGCCAATATATTTAGCTAGTTTATTGTCCACTTGCTCCTCCATCGACTTCCACACATTTTCCAAATTCGTAGTCTTATCTAGAATAACTTTCCCGTCTTTTATCGGCACCATCGTCTGATCATCCTTGTAGGCAAAACCAATCGGATAGTGAATCAAATAAAGATCCACGTAGGCCAGTTGAAGACTTTTCAAGGATACTTTTAGGAAGTGTCCCACATGTTCTGGCCTCATTCCAACCATGGGCAACTAACCTCGAGGATTTATCACAAATTAAAATCATTATCAAAAAGTATCAAAATTTGGTATTTGGTTTTTTGGTTTTTGGCGTCATTTTTTTTCGCATTCTGCATTTCGTATGTCCTCTTTATAGTTTGTACTTTGTACTTTGTACCTTGGTCACAATGAACAGTTCTTCTCGCTTCACTTTTTTAGCATCTAGCCATCGTTTTAGGACGTTTCCGAGAACCGCCTCATTCTGGTACAGGTACGCAGTGTCAAAATGTCGATAGCCGGCTTTCAATGCTGTCTCTATGGCTGCCTCCAGTTCCTCAGGATTGTCTGACTAAAAGGGAAAAATTGTCAAGAAAAAAGAACCACTTGAAATATGAAATATTTCCCTCTCCGTTTACCTTTTATAATAATTATTATTATTATTATGCTTTTATGGGAAAACTGACCAGCCAAGTTCCAAGTCCAACTATTGGCATTTTATGCCCATCAAACAATTCAACGTAGTCCTTCATCTCCCTCAACTTTTCTTTTATGTCTAGTCTGTAGTCTGTATAAAAGGAATACAACTCACAACTCAAAATAATTTAAAATTTTTACTTACAAAGTGCCCAAAATCACAAATGAACCGTTTGTGGCGTCAACGAAACCTTTCAACGCCAAACTCCAAACTACCGTAAACCGTAAATAGGAATAATTATGAATTACATAAATTATAAATGATAAAAAAATTTCAAAGACGAGGAGGTGCTTTTTGTGATAAGAAATTTAGGGTATATATTCTCAAATTCTTAACACAAAAACCATAGAAACGATCAAAATTCAAAATCATGTATATATATATATAACATATGTAACATCATAAATCACATAAACCGTTCCTATAGAAAGTATTTGCGTTCCTCAATCGTCAGTCGTATATAGGTCGTATTTAAATTTTAAATGACAGCAAAAAACAAACGTTGCAACGCGTTGGTTGTACTTTAAACAGCGCGGTGCAGTGGGTTATTAAAATTTAAATGCCATGCTAAGTTTACTATCTAAAATCTAAAAGATCCTTGTCCTAAAATCTAAATTCTAAACAAACATTGCATTGGCACTAATTATTAAAATCGGACGGCAACAAGTTTAAATTGAATTGGTGTAAATCAACATTCAACATAAGGATTGCGATCGGTAAAATTCACAAGAATAAAGAATAAAGTTTAAACGTAAAGTATAAGATTATGAATGTAAAAAGAGTCATGAGTGATGAGAAGTGAGAAGACTAAGACCTAAGAATGAAGAACAGTGCATGAATTATGGGCATTGGGCATTGTCACGTAAGAACCCACAGAGCCCCATCAACAATCAAACCCACAGTAGAATTTGCAGTCCGGAAGTGAACCTTTGAAGTTAGCTAGAACAATCTAGAATCTAGAATTCCAGAATAAAACAAATGGAGGAAGAGGTATCTAAGTCAACTTGAATTTGGATTTTGGATCAGAGGAGAAAGTATAAAACAAAAGACAAAAGTAAGGAAGAAAAAGAAAGTAAAGGGAAAGAAAAGCTGTCATTATTCTCCAATCATTTATCTATCAGCCATCGGCCCTAAAACTTGTTCACAGTTCACAGAAAACAGGAACACACAACATTCAACATAGTTATGGCTTTGGAACTACTTCTTGAGTTAAAGGTTAGTTTTTAGTTTTCTCTCTTTTCTCTTCTCTGTCCTTTCACTGCTCAATGCTCAATCCTTTTCACTTTCACTTCACATTTCACATGAAGCTACCAACTAGAAACAAGCAACATATAACATATACTACATACACGAACTGGACATGATTTATTCTTTTTCTCCACTACTAGTTGTTTACATTACTTAACATTTCCTTTGGGAACACCAATGAATCTTTTTCACTCATGTCCTCTCACATCTCACATCTCCCAAATACATGGACACTAGACACACATAGAAATACTTAGACACTAGACACACACTCACAAACAAAACTTTAAGCATTGGCCACTAAGGAAAAATACTTTCTCCTTTCTCCAAAGCTCAAACTATGAGCATTCAACATTCATTATTCAACTCCCTCCTCTTCCTTCCTCTTCTTCTCATTTTCCCTATTTAATTCAAAGCTCCCAGTTCACAGTATCACATTTTCAATCGCATATACAATATACATTCAAACATTCATTTATCACCACCTTTTACCTTTTACCATTCTCATTTACACTTTCACTTTTCTTGTGTACATAAAAAAGATACGTACAGAATACAGAAAAGAACGTCTTTGTTTAAATGAGCCCCTTTGTCTGATTTTAAAGACATTTTTATGCACATTTCTTGTCAAGCCCCATGCTATTAATTTTATCTTTATCTAAATGTACTCGCATGATTATTTTGATTCTGAATTCTGATATTCAAAATTCAAAAAAAAAGTATAAAAATAAATACACAAGTTTTACTTTTTCGTTCCTGAGCTTCTTATATCTTATATTATTATTATTGTTATTATTTCCTCTCATTTTTCTTTAGTCTTTAATGGAGCAACAAATTCCTCCGTACCCGCCATTAAACACCGTCATAGACGTGTTGCAAAGGTTCTACGGAGCCGTGGCGGAAGGTGGACCAACTATAAGACAGGAAGTTATTGAGCAGGGAGCTTATTTAGAGATCACTCGAACTTGGTTCATGTTCTGTAGTACAGCCGAGTGTCATGTCCGGGATTTTAGGTACTTTTTTTATATTTATTTTAGTTATTTATGTGCTGTGTATTAGTTTCTTAGTTTCATCTTCAAGTTTGGAGTTTCACACAACTAAAAGACCTGTACAAAAAAATGATCGTTCTTCAATGAAATTTTTTTTTAAATGCCAAGATATTATTTAAAATCTGATACATTTTCTTATACTTTTAAATTTTAAATACAGCCCAGAAGCAGAGCGAATGCGAGAGGAGACGTTGAAAGCTCTCTATTCAATAACTGCTGGGTTCCCCGAAATTATGGATATGACTGGTTACATCATGATAAAACAGGCATTGGAGTGAGTATCAAGTATAAAATAACTTACTTTATTCAATTTGGAAATACTATTTAGAATTTAGAATGGATTTTGGAGCTTTAGCTCTAAATACTAAAAATATGAATACTCAAAACTCAACACCCATTTTTATGCGTTATGTACAGATATTATTATGTATTATGTATTATGTAGCATCATAATCGTAATCGTAATCGTAAAACTACACTACAACCTTTCGATGAATTTTCTCACCAATTTGAAATACCAAAATGGCCACTTTTATTTTACACTTATTACTTATTACATTCGGAAATGTTCGAATGCTTTGAATGAGTGAAAGAACAGTCATAAAATTTAATAGAAACTTTTACTGCGTAGACATGCAAATTGAGTAAATAGGAAAACGGAAAACCCGTTACGACTTTCGACTATGGATTATTATTATTTTTATCATTTACGTAGAATCAAGAATTGTGACAATTTTTCCAGTCCCAGTTGAACGGAAAAACTACTACAAAATAAGTTCATTTTTGTAAAGAGTCAATATCATTAAATATTAAGTATTAAATGTAGGATTAAAAAATACTTATTGATTTTAAATGGTAAAATTTAGCATTTACTTGATATTGATAATAATTGAAAATCGTGGAATGTTCAGAGTTTACAGTTTAGAATTTAGAATTTAGAAATTAGGTCAATAATTAGAATGATATTGGACACAAAGCATAAAAGATGGAACATGAAATATTATAGTATTAAGTATTAAAAATAAAGACGGGGTTTCTCAATTTAATATTTGATGTTTGATATTTAATATTTAATATGAGCAGCACGCGGTTACCGGAGTCAACTCAAGTTTTGGGTCTCAAGTTGATGAGGAATGTGTGCGTGGGGAGTGAGCAGAATCGTGAGATCCTGACAACAGTCTGTCGTATCATCCAACCACTCTCTCGTCTAATTAAGAAGAATAGCCCATCAGCAGAGTTTGTACGAGAGGTTGGTCCATTTTGCATTTTAGATTTGTCTAATTAGCCTATCATATCAACATCATCATCCTCATCGTCCTCATCCTCATTCTCTTTCTCATCACTAGAAACTAGAAACTAGAACTCTGCATCAGCAATCAGCAGTCACATTGGAAATTGGAAATACTTGTACAAAGTAGAAAGAGAGACGGATATATTATGGAGAAAGTTTTCATCATTCAAAGTCCAAAGCTTCTGTCTTCTGTCTGTTCTCTGTTATCTACTTTCTTCATGTAGATTCTAGAATCTAGAATTTCTAGATCCTCTAGTCTTTAGACTCTAGATTTTAGATAGTAAGACGAGAGAAAGCAGAGGAAGCAGAGAGATTCCATGTTTGACTAGAGACTCTAGATTCTATAGTTTAGACTCAAGAGAATGTCCGGGTGAAAACTGACAGATGTTCAATTCTCTTTCACTAAACCAAACTAAACCACCTCACTTTAGACTAAATACTCTAGATAATATGCAATCTGTAGACTGTAGATTGTGGACGTATGTATCTACACATAATCATAATAATGGTATAAAATGACGATGGTTGTGTCTACAGTCTGCAGAGACAAATTCAAAATTCAAAGTCATCATGGTTTTGGAGTTTGGCGTTTGGATGAGAGTTGGACAGAACATGGGACAAGTATTATACAAATATTATATAGATTAAATATAATAGATATAATATCTAATATCCGTGTTATGTGAAATGAACCCAGAACAAACTTTTGTGCCAAAGACAGAGAGAAAATGAAAGGGAATGAAATGATGATGACTTCTTGTCTTTCTAATTTCCATTTTCCTAAATCATAAATCCCAACTCCCAACACGTGGATCCTGGATCCTGGATATTTAGAAAAGAGACGAATAGAATTTACATCATCTTTCCTTTTCATTCTTCATTCAAAATTCAACAGAGACTCTCTTCCGCTTTCCGCTATTTAATTCATCTCCTGTCACAAATTTTAAATATAAAATCTAAAATGATCTGATTTATTTACATCTTTGTGTTTTCACGCTCTCGTTTACCTTTGATTCTTGAGTCAAACTCTCCGTGTTCCGTAATCCATAATACCTATTTAATATTTAAAAAGAAAGAGGCTGATGATTTGATGATTCTTTAATGTTATTTTTTCCATTTTTTTGTGCATGCTTAATGTTCATGTAATAATCTATTCATCTTAATAATAATCAGTGGTGCAGCACAACAAAGGCTCTCATACTAAACGATGACAGGCGAGTTGCATATAATCGAGCTCCGGAGCGGAAGAGAATGCTTCATCAAAATAATGTCACTCGATATCTCGCCGAATATCTTAATGGTGAGTCCAATTTTATGCTTGATTACTTGAAAAGTAAAATAATAATAATTAAAATAATTAGTAAAGAAAAAATACTAAATGGTTCCAAGGATGATGAAATATGTTTATAGATAATTGTATTATTTATTATTTACTTTTAACTGTTAAGTTTACAGGGAAGGTCCAACCCTGAACTCAATCGTGATTGTCCTTGGATCCATGGCCTGTTGTGAGGACTATTGTATTGCAATGTACACGGGGAATATTCTTCCAGCCATTGCAAAAATACTTGGAAAGATGCACTCCAATTCTGTAAGTTGTAAGTTGTAAGTATATAAATATGAAAGTAAAGGGACAAGAGATTGAGATGGAGAGAGGAAACAAATGAGCAATAAAATATCTCTTGTATTATGCATTATCCCTTGTAAAGTTGAATAATGAATAGTGAATAGATATGAGTTGAAGGATTAAATTACTAGGTACAACTTACAACGTAAAATGTAGAATGTACAGAGTTTTAGCAGGACGAAAGATGAATACTCATTCTCATCGCCAGTCTTAAATTTCCTCTTTTCCCATTTCAATCTTCAAGTACGTACTTGAGTTGAAACGATACGACGCGTCCGACCGACTTTACATTTATCTTTTATCTATATTATGACTGCATACATGTAGAATGTAGAAAGTACTACATAGTTCGTATCCACTTTTACTCACAGTCAGTCACAGTCAGAGGACTGCAACTGTAAACTGTATTTATGAATGCCTTTGAAAGTTGAAAGTGAAAGTGAAACTGAACCTGAAAGGCCAATGCCAATGGAAAATGGAAAAGTCAATGCAGTGTTAAGTGTTGAATATTGAATATTCAATTCCATTCAAAGTTACACTGCAATGAGAAATGAAATAAAAAATAAAGTGGTGATGAGTATTCCAAGTTCCAATATTCAATATTATTCTCAAACTTTTTCCCCAAATGCTATAGCCTATACCCAATGCTCAATACTCAATACCTTTGCCCTTTGCATAACTGTACAATCGAAAGACAAAAGACTGAGACAAAAAGAAAGAAAAAGAAAAGAAGAGACTGATAGGTTTTCACTTTTTACATTTTAGCCTTCAGCTTCTCAGCCTGATGCTCCTATCAATAAATTCTCATTTTTATTTGACATTTACTATTTACTTAGCTCTTGGCCAAGAATACGCTGTCGTTCCTCCGCTACATGAACATTTCCTCCATCGTGAGGGACAAGGTGTGTGGGGCTGAACTGATGGAGGCTGTCGTTAAATGTGCGTGGCTCTACCGGGTATGTAAAAAAACCAAATTACCATTTACCAGTCACTCGTTATCGCTATCGTTGTCCTTGTTCCTTGTCGTTTGTCGTTTGTCGTTGAGCATGTAGATTAGATATTAGATAGTATACGTCTATTATATGCTTTATACAAAAGTATATGAGCAAGTAAATTCAACTCCTTTACAGTTTACAGACTTTCGGCTTTCGACTTTGAGTCCAATTGAAAAAGTTTGAAAATTATTGGATTCATAATCGTAAATATTATGCAAATTGTGTAATCGAGAGTAGAATAAGGAAATAAGGAGTGCTGATGCGAAATGTGAATATTTAAGTAGGGAAAAATAAAAAAATAGTTCAAAAAGTTGATCAAGTACAAAAAAATAAAAGTATAAAGTATATTATGTAAATTGTAAATTTGCTTGTAGACTCGTGAAGATATTTTGGAAACGGCCCTGTCATGTATTGCCTTTATGAGTTTGAGGTGTCCTTGTCACGTTGCTCAGTTCCTAAATGAGGACGGAGTGAGCAAAGTCATGGATATTATTAAAGAGCACATGGAACACCCATCTGTACTCGTAAGTAAGAACAGTGAAATGAGAAAAGTTTTTATTTTTTTACATACCTTTGTGCTTTTTGTTGATGGTTCCCAAAAGATAGTAAACTTTAAGTAGACACTGGGAAATAAAATGTGTGGATAGAAAACAGAAAAAAGGTCAAAAAAATATTTTTATAATAATATTATTATGTATTATGTATCTTTTTTATAGAAAGGAGCTTGTTTCATATTGAGGAATGTGGCTGTGCATGGAGGAAAAGAGGGAGGGAAACAAATTATAACAGCGGATGGTGAAAACTTATTAAGACAGATTGAAGAGAAACACAAGGATCTCAAAGCCAACTATACTAAACCTTGTCTAAGAGACTTGAAACTCCCTGTGAGTCCAACTTCCCTCCCAGACACTGTGAGTGGAGAGCTCCTTTCATCAACTATTGGGACGGAAGGGGAATCCTTCCCAAAACCAAAAAGAAAAAGTGTAGAACTATGTAATGAGAAGAATCCATATCCACCAGCAAGTAAAATGTTTGATTATCCTCCAGAAAGTGAAATGATTCTTCCTAGTAATGTAGCATGTCCGGATGAACAGGGTTTTGACTTGCAGAAGATCCTTAGCATATCTATATCAGCACCATCAGATGAGGATGATGAAAAGAAAAATTCCAGATCCGGCTCAACATCATCAGAGGGCAAGAAAAACTCAAGAGCAGGGTCAACATCATCCGATAAAAAGAATTCTAGATCAGGATCAGCAGCATTACCAGATTATACAAGTCCTCAAAAATTATCCATTTCTAAAGAACCAGATGAAAGTGGAAGTCGTGACAAAAAATCTCTTTCTAATTCAAGTAACAAAGGTGAACAAAAATACAGTTTGCCAAATCCACTTACTGCAAACATTACAATAGAATCTCCAGATAACTTTGAAGTTAGTATGGAATTCCCTGGGAAAAAATCACAAGGAAATTCACAAAAGAATTCAATTTCTAATGATCAATCCACAGCCAATGAAAATGAAATTAAAAAATCCTCCATCACAAGTTCTTCATCAAATGGAAATGACAAAAAACAGTCTATCAAAGGGGAAATGGCAGAAGGCACTAAAAAATCAATCTAGTATCTTTAGTTCACTAAAACAAATATAAAACATAACGAAAATTAAACTAGTATATCAAATGCATATTTTGCATACAAAAATTTTGCGTATATCACCAAAACAAAGTAAAAGAACAATTGGAATGGTCAATAAAATTTTAAAACTGAAAGTAAATTCACATCATTATATTTGTTGAATAATAAAACCTCCAAAGGTTCATAAGGTTTTAAAAACTTGTAGTTTATTTTTTGTTTTAGAAAAAAGGATAACAATTCATTGATTGTATACAGAGAAAAGAAAAATGTTACATCGAAGGAAAACAGTCATGTATACACTATACACTCAACATCATTATTAAATAACATACCTTCTCATTTCTCATACAATCATAATTATATAATAATATATTATAACATTGTTCCGTGTGCCTAAAAAATGGAGACTAGCTAGTTATGTAACAGTACAGTTATAATAATAATAGTAATATTATATAAATTATAATATAACGACCTTATATTCAAAATTTCTTTAGTTTCTGTAAGCTATTTTTCCTTCTAAGAGCCATTTTTCTTCTTCTATACCAAAAATAATGAGTGTCAGGATCCATTTCTTCAAGAGGTGGTGGTGGTCCTATTAATTATAAATTTAAAAAAACAAGAATAAGAACAAAGTCAATCATTTATTCAATATTCATGTACACACTACATACTACACACGTTTTTTACATAATTAATTATTATTAAGTATTTATACAGACAGAATATTCTTTTTACCTGTATTTAATGTCCATAGCCAATCGGGATATTCACTATCATCTTTAAGTTTAATGTCTTCCCCTTCAACATTAAGATTTGAACCACACAAATAAGTTTGTAATTTAACAGGATCTGTTTCCACTGGAAGTGTTTTTTTCTCTAGTGTAGGACCACTTTTGGCTATTTTTCCTTTTTTACCCAGGGACGGAATATTACCTTTAAAAAATTGATTAAGACAATTAAATAATGTTATGCACCGGTTAAAATATAACTAAATAATAAACAAACTGAAATAGAATATTATACACTTCTATTTTGCATGCGAAAATGCAAGAAACTTGAGCACATGAAAAACATCATAATATAGAATTAATAAAGCGATTAAATAATAATTATTACTGTACTTACTTCCGACGGTTGCTGAAGAGGCTTTAGAGGCATAAGTTCTGACACTAATTAAATTATTTCCAGTTAAAAAACACCGACGAAGTATATTAAAATTCATTTTAATTTTTTTTAACACCACAAGACGTTCAAATCCTCCTCTTCCCGCTGTATGATGTAAAACCGCTGACTTTAAACGAAATTCGGTTTTGCAAAAAATTGCAATTTTAAAAAGTTTAATTAGTTTCCGGTTTTTTAAATAACAACAAAGTGTTTCTGATCAAAAGGTAAGTACATTATATTCATTAAGGTTTTTATACTGTCTATTCATTAATTGTAATGCATTCGCATTGATTTTGCTACATTTTGAAACAAAAAATGCTTTCATCTTACATCAGTAAAAAAATAATGTGAATTTTGATATTTTGATTGTTATTTATAATTTAAAGGTACAATGAGGTTGACGAGACCACTTTGTTGTGTGACCAAGAAGATTGGAGAGTTAACTAAAAAATATGCAAATTTACCAGAATCATACATAAAAAGAGCTACAGAACAAGTAAGTACAATATTTGTTTTAACTTTTAACTGTTGTCAATTTTGTGCATGTTAGATTTTAGCTGTGTATTTAGAAACTTAATTTTAATTGTGTGGTTCTTATTAAGTATTTATAGATACAAATAATTAAGCAGCATCCTTCAAAGAAAGTCTTGATATTACATTAATTGCTCTTTATTACAAAAAGGTTACAAAAAGGTACATGTTCCCACGTGATTAAAGTTATTTAAGTTAGTTGTAGCACTTTATGCAAATTATTTAAAAAAAATACTTTGTACTTCAAAGATACATTAAATATTAAATGAGGAGATGAAAATATCATAATATTACACAAAATACAACAGTGGAAAGGGTCAAATACTTTATAGGCCAAGGAACAAGTAAAAATAGACATGAAAAAGCATTTTATATTATTTTACATTGCAAGTCGTTTAACAAATTGAGAAAATAAATATTCAAGATTAAGATTGCAAGAATAAATAAGAAATAGTCTTTTATATATTATACACGAGCATTAAAATTAGAAACGTTTTACCAACTTATAATATATTTTACTTATATTTAGGAGACAAATATAATTATTATGTAGTATTATTATGAATTATTATGTAGTATTATTATGAATTACGATTATGATGAAGTTCAAAAACGAGCTTTGACTTCACTTGATGTATAAATTTTAAAAGTAAACAAAGGTTACATTTCAGATTTATGTTAACAAATAACTCAAGTACTTAGAATAAGTAATCCTCTTTTTGTTATACTTTATATACATTATACTCTTGTTTAAGCATAAAAAGTATACATTATACAATACATCCCTTTTATCCAAAATGTCCAAAATTTTGTATGTATACATTATACACATTACACACCGTTGAGCACATAATACATAATACATACAACATCCACAGTTTTCATCTCCAACGAATTGGGTCATTAATTGTATTAGAAATGAGGACAAAGAAATAGCGAAACATAATTGATGACAGTTTATTTGGATGATGATTATATCGTATCGTATAATATATCGTAGATAACCAGTTCCAACTTTTCATTGAATTCATTTTCCCTTTTCGGGTTGATGATCATGGTGATGTTGGCGATATTATAGTAGGAGAAAAGTACTAGTACTAGGTAGTAATGTAATACACGTAATATACATACTTGTTCTGTTTCTGGTGTTGAGATTGTTCTCATTTTCATTTCAAGTTGAATGGATCCGAGTACTTGTGCATGAATTATTATCCTTGTGGGATAACTACTATATAATTATTCTGATTAGAAAAGACTAAGCCCTCTGACTTTTGAATGGAGATAAATGGTGCATGTATGATGTAGTTTCTAGTTTCATTTGGCTCCTCAGACTTTCATCGATTTTTACTACACCATGTATAATGTATATTATATGCCTCTGTACTCTGTACAATGTGCAAATCTACATGTATAAAACATGGACGTTGCTGGACAACTTTATATATTTTGCATTCAATGTATGTAAGAGGAATAATGATAGTAGTATTAGTATTAGTAGTAGTGATAGTAGAACTTTGGTGGGATTTTCTCTCTCTCTCTCTCTCTCTCTCTCTCTCTCTTCATTTATTTGTCCATGGACTCTGTGGAGTGAAAGAATAAGAGGAGGAAAATTTCCATGATAACTTTTACATGGTCCATTCCATTCCATAGCATTCTCCGTAGAATTTTAGATTCTAGCATCTAGAATCTAGAGATTCTAGTTAAAATTCCAAATCTTTTCCATGTGTCTTAGTCGTCCTTGTCCTCGTCCTCGTAGTTGTCGTCGTAGTTGTCGTCCAGCATGCTAAAACAGGGGCTAATTAGAAAAGACTCTATTAAAAGTCTACATAAGAGAGACAGAGAAAAGAGAAAGACAGAGAAAAATAGACAGAGGAATGTCGTTTGCATTTCTATTGTCAGTGGACTTGCAATCCTCACAATAGTCATAATGAAGGAACAAATGAACAAGAGGACATAATTTATGCTAATTAATTGATGGTTTTTATGTGTGATCCTTTATTCAAAATGGAAAAGGTGGAATGGAAAACTCCGGATTTACCACAATATTTACCTAGAGAAGTCAAGAGACGGAACTGGCGGTTCACAACTAATAGACCTTGGACAGATGAATTTAAAAACCAACAACTAATTAATTCCAAGTACATACCCGTCGAACCAATCAAGGAATGGACCATTTTCCGCGGTGATCGAGTGGAGGTTTTAGTTGGAAGAGACAAGGGAAAACAAGGCATAGTTTCACAAGTAAGTTTCTTTTTTCTTTTTCTTTTTTTCTTTGTTTTGTATAATGTTAATGTTATTAAAATTCAAAATAGAATAGCTTTTTTTTTTTTTTTTTTTGAATTTTATTATGCACTGTGTGTTTTTACTAGGATGAGAATAGTAAATAAGGCTCATGTATTATTCAGAAATTAGAAATGTGATCTTTTTTCTTTCAACTAATTGCGAGTTCCTTATTTACATGAAATTTTGTCAAATATTTTATTGAAAACTGTGTACTTTCATTCTATAGCTTATTCAAGAAAGAAATTGGGTGATTGTTACTGGACTAAATACACATTACAGACGTGTAGGAAAAACAAGGACTTTTCCTGGAATGGTTGTGAAATCAGAAGCACCCCTTTTAGTAACAACACAAGTGTCTCTCGTTGATCCTTCGGACAGGTAACTTTGTATTAAGCTCTTGGTATTATGTAGATTATTTCATTCTGCATTTTGTTGTAAAAGTTGTAATGCTTTTCAGTACATTTTAGGATTAACTCCATAAACTTTGCTACAAAGTACAAAATGTTATTATGCAATCTACCTTGACTCTTGTCTCTTGTTCTTACGATTAGCTATTATTATCATACAACTTAAAAGACTTAAAATTAGCTTATCTTTGCATAAAATAGGAGAGAAAAGGACATTCTATTATTTTGTCCATGTAACACGAAATCCGGAATCCGAAACAGAATACGATCTATTCTATATTGTGTATTGTGCATGTTCAGTCATCCATTAAACTAGAATCTAGAACTTTTGAGAGTATCATTCTCTTCTCCTCCTCCTGATTTTCAGCTTTATCTTTTACCTTTTACACATTGAACATTTGTATACTTACATGCCTTGTTTTTTTTTCTTTTTAATACATTGTCCTTTCAGTAAAATTGCCAAAGCAGAGTGGCGCTATACGGAGGATGGTGAGCGTGTACGAATATCTCTTCGGACTGGTAGAATTATTCCTATACCTGCTGCGGCTGAGGAAACTTATGATTATAAAACTCCATCATCGTATATAGGTAAGTCGATAGCTTTTTTTTATACCTTTTTACTCCTTTTTCTCCCTTTTCGTTCAATCACTTAGATACTTGCCTTACTTTTCTCTACTCTCTACTCCTTTCTCCGTTTATATGTATAATAATTGTTTTTTCTTGTCTGCTTTATTGTGCGGAACAATTTCAAGTTTAAAGTAGAACCTGAAGTCCATTTTAAACATGTTCTGTTAAACATAATACATAATGTATTATATCTACTGTGTACTGTGAAATAGGATAAAAACTCAAAAAGTATTTTTAGCATCTTTTAGTAAAATTCTAAATTTTAAAAAGCAGTCGCAGTATACAGAAAGTACTAGTTTATTTTTATAAAGCATAAAAAATCCAAAGTGTACACATACATAACATATAGTATCAAAGATATAGAAAATTCCTATAATATATCTTTTAAAATAATAATATAATTTATATATGTGAAGATGAAATACATCAAAAGCTGTAGGCACAAAACTATAAAATGAGTAAACGCAATTTTTTTTTACATAGTACTTGAGATATTTATTATGCTGTGAAATTTTTAAAACTATTTTATTATTAATTCTTTCGGAATAGAAATTTCTAGTTTCTAGTAGTACAGACAGTGAGAAGTCAGAAGTCAGACAATGGAGTTAGGATTTAGGTTGAAGTCGATGTTGAAGTTTTTTCTCTTGAACATTGAACATTGAACAGTGACATTTGAGGCAGCGGGTCAGGATAATAGAATAAAGAATTGTATTTGTATATACTTGTATTTTGAACGTTGAAGGGAGAGGGGAAAAAATTTAATTTAGTCAAAAGACTGACAACGTCTTGCAATTTTCTGGACATTAAAAATCACATTTAACATTTACATGAGGATCCATGTGTTTTATCTGTATATATATAGAAAATACTACTAATAATAAAAAAACCTACGCATTGAAATATTTCACATTTCACACATATATTGAATCGATTTTTATACATAATGTATACTCTCAATACTCAATATATGGAAGAGTAGTAGTAACCCACAATAAAGGA
This sequence comes from Sminthurinus signatus, assembly GCA_019776565.1. NCBI lineage: Eukaryota > Metazoa > Arthropoda > Collembola > Symphypleona > Katiannidae > Sminthurinus > Sminthurinus signatus. Next base: position 6,419 of record JABASP010002093.1, on the reverse strand, counting down.
AAAAGTGCTTTCTTCTTTCTTTATCCCACTTCTTTTTCTCTTGTATCTTGTAATACTACATAATATAAAATATAGTTCTTTAAAAAGGGGTATAAAACATATATTATTATGATCTCCTCTCGAAAGGATCTTCGCACATTTTATATTTTATAGAATCGAGAATAGTTATAGAAGTCTGTGTATTGTACATGTACTGTGTATAAGAGTGAGGATTCTTTTTTATACATTTGTAGATAATAAACTTAAGGATACACCAAAGGAGGCAGTGGAGGCGATAACCTTTGAACCGAAATTGAAAACTTTTGAGATGGACGTCATGGATAGTATGGGAATCGTTGAGACCCGAGTCCCTAAAAAGTCATATTGGTACTAAACCTTTCCTTACTCCTCTGTGTACTCTATACTCTTGTATTTTTCAATCAATATAAAATATAATATAATACACACACACATTGTTATTATTATTATTATTGTATTTGTTACACTACGTATAATGTATAATGTATAATATACTAAATAATATTAAATGATAAAGTTAGAGTTGGAGAAATGTTTATTCTCCTTTTTATTTACAAGAAAATGTAAGAAAAAAAATGACGGAAAAATAAAATAGTCAAACTTATTTAGTTCTCATTCCGATTCTCATCCTCCTGTGTAAGTATTTATCATTTATATAATATATAATAATATAGGTCGATCTAGACAGAAGGAAACGGATAATAGATAGAAAAAAATAGCACACCTACAGATTTTAAAATATATGATATAATTTACTACCTTTTTCGGCCTTCGACTGACTCAAAGATTCCAATATATTATATACACACATATATAAATAGGGACATTTCTATTTGAAAAAAAATTAAAAAACTGCTGATTCTGCGAGTGATATGGCGACTGATGATAATAATAATGATCATGTTGATGGTGCGGCTCGATTAAAAGCTTCTTCATTGTGACTGTGACTGTGGATTGTGGACACACACGGTAAAACAAAACTTCCCAATTGATGATCATTCTTATAGGATTCCTTTTCCCGTTCAGCTTCCGACTTTATTTTTTTCTTCCGGCGATTTTTTCTCTCTCTCTAACAGGAGTAGAAAAGAGAAAAGACGTAGGATGTAGGACGTGGTGGTCATAGAGGAATGAAGAAAGTTTTGGCAGATCAGCATTGGAGAGGAAGAGAAGAAAGAAAGAAGGAAAGAAAGGAATAAAGAGTTGAGACTCTGTTTTTTATACCATTCTTTTGTTGTAGCGAATGATTTTGCTAAAAGTTATATTGAAGACGGAGACAGAGGACAGAGGATAGAGGGGAAGGTCAGCAAAAAAAGAAGAAGACCATTTCCGCCTGTAAAAGAAAGGGAATAGGAACCGATCCCTCTTGTTTTGCTCCATTTTATGTAGCAAAATGTGTCCTACTCTTCTTTTTACTCTTCTACTCCTTTCCCTTGTCCTGGTTGTTGGTTGTTGGTCGTACTGGATACTTGATAGTAGAAATCTTCTTCTTCCTCCTCTTCTTTTTGTTTTCCAATGGAACATGGAACAAGACTGCCAGAAACCAGAAACCAGAAGCCAGGAGCAAAACTACAAACTACAAACGACAAAAAAACAAAAAAGAAGAAGGAGAAGAAGGAAACCAAACTTGATAGACAGCTCACGTAAGACATTTGAAATGGACCTTGAATGAAGCATGAAAACGCAGCATTTCTTCCTTCACTCAAGCCCCCAGTCTCAAGTCAGTTCCCTTTCATTGTCATTTCATTGTGGATTGTGGAATTATATATTGTATTGCATAAGCAATATCATGTTATTTTTGTTATGTGTATTTGGTATTTGGTATACGGTGTAGCGTGTAGCATGTAACATAGAATTCTGGAATTTTTAGGCATGGTCCGTTGGACAAGTTGTAAAAGTAAGTTGTTTCTCATGTTCTCCTATAGGATGTAGAATATAGACTGTTTTTTCTACATAAAGATATCTATATTCTACATAATATTTTCTATATACAATATACTCTTGGCATTATAAATAATAATAATAATAATGTATTTTGTACACCCTCTAGTTTTGCACTATATTTATGGTATTTCTTACTTCTTACTGCATCCAGCATCAAAATTCCAGGTTGTGTTGAAATTTGAAAATTTGAAATGCAGACAACGAACAGCGAACAGCGAACAAGGAGAAGGAGGAGAAAGAGAAAGGAGGATGGAATGAAATTGAACTGAATTTGATCTCATCTTGACATTCATGGATCGTGGATAGAGTTGAGTTGAGTTGAGGGCTTAACTACTCCTACTCCTACTACGACTGCTGCTACTACTACTGTCGTCCTCTTAGATTCTTTTGTTCCTGTGAGAAACCATCCTGATGACAGCTCAAAACTGGAAGATGAAGAAGAACGAAGAAGAATTAGAATAAGAACAAGAACAAGATGATGGAGGAGGGAAGCTGCACAAAATACAATGTACAATCCCCCTTCTTGTCTTCTTGTCTACTATTTACAGACGAATGGACTTGGGCCCATGTATAATTATTATACATGGTGCAGACATCTTTTACTTTTTACTTTACTAGCATTCTGCAGTCTGCAGTCTGTAGTCGTTCACTCACCCAAACACTACACACTACACACAAAACTAGCTACTACATACTAGATGCTAGACAGACGACACGTGTGTCCTGTGTACACATTTGTTTGGAATACTTGAAAGATCTGTTTCTGGTTTCAGGTTTCAGGTAGAACAAGAAATAAGAAGCAAGTCTCTCATGTCATCAAAATGTCTGTATATTGTACATTGTACATGGCATATTGTTATCAAAATCCAATATCTAAATTCTTTCAAGCATACTTTTTTTTTACATTTTACATACAATATTTGAATTTCGTCTTCATTTTGTTCTTCGTTCTACTTTCTACTTTCTTCATTCTCCGTACATCTCAAGTCTCTTGTCAATTCCCATTTCCATCTCCCATGTCGACACAAGAGGAATGATGAACAAGAAAAAATAAGGAGAAGAGAGAGGCTTAAAATCAAAATCTCTTCACATACTCCACTTTCGACTTTCCAGTTTCGACTTTCGACATTTCTTATTTCTTATTTTACATCTTAATGTTTAATTTTTAGCAACATGTCACTTTATAAACTTTATAAAGCATCCTGTAGGTAAAAAGTAAAAAGTAAATACTTGACGCAACATGGAAAATGGAAAATGTACAATGTACATTGTACATGGTATGAAAACAGTAATAAGTCCTTCATTCATCTATTCTACACTCTACACTTTGCAATTTCCAATTTCTCATTTTCAATAGTCAACACTCAGAACTCAGAACTGTTGACTGTTGAAGATTTAGAAAATCTTGAGATTCTACATTCTACATGATGAAAGCTTCTCTCTTCACAACTGACTATTCCTACTTTCCCGTTCCCAGTTTTCAATTTTCAATTAACGGGATTTTTCCTATGGAGAAAAAAGTATGACAGAAAAAATATAGACTACACATTAGCAATTTCTTAGAAATCAGGAATCAGGAAGCAGACAAAATAGTCTGTTGTTATGCAGAGGTAATGAATACAGAATACAGATAAAAGGATACTCACATGATTCACAAAAACATTTCTCCATTGACAACGAGTCATCAAGAGCAAAAATCTACATATCGACATCCATTATCAGCCCAAAGAATAAAGAATAAAGGATACAGAAATGTATAATACGTAATATGAATATCACTCAAATCTCAAACCTCAGAACTAAAAACTAAAATTATGTCGGAAAGAAATCCAGAGGAACGAAAAGCCAGAGCCAGAGAATCCACGAAGAAAGATGCAGAGAAAATCTCAACTACTTAAGTTGGCTTTGGCTTTGGCTTTGGCTTTGAGAAAAGAGGGAAAGACATTGAGGTTTGAGGTTTAAAATTCTTTCTTTCTTCTCCCCTGTCTTTCTCTCTACTATCGTTTCTCGTTCAATGGGAATAAAAAGAGGTTGGTTACTTGTTTCTATTCTTTCTTTATTCAGTCTCCTCTATTTTTTACCCTTATTTTCTCCGTTTCTCCCCCTTTTCTTTCGTTTGGGGTTTTGGTTTTGGTTTTGGATTTGGTTGAACAAGTTTTGAGTCCGTTGAAAAAAAAGGCAGTTACGTGCTTTTCATAAAAAACATGAGAGACAATGATACGATACTCTGTCCGTCTCCAGTCTCCAGTCTCCATCCTCTTGCTCGTCCTCAAAACTCAGAACTCAAAACTCAAAAGACTGCATATGTGTAATGTGTAGTGTTCAATTTATATGTAGCAACTGAAAGCTGGAATCTGGAAGCTGGAACTCATATGAATGCAACTTGTTTCAACTTCTCTTCGGGGTTCGGTTTTTCGTTTTCGGCAATTGCAAAAGAAAGAAAGAATTCTTCCAGTCTCCAGTCCAAGTCTTTTGATTTCTGGTTTCTAAAGTCTAAAATCAGAAGAACAGATACAATTCAACATTTCTTTTCTTGGGCTACTTTTCATTCTCCATTCTCCAATGTAAAATGTACAATGTATTTGTATTTTGTACTTTGTATTTTCTATTTTCTATTTTGAATGTAGAATGTACAATCAAATCCAGAACGTAGAACATAGAATGAATAGATTTCAAAGAATCAGAAGAGAAAAGGGACAAAAGTGGTAGGAAAAGGAAAGTAGGTAAAATGTAAAATCAGAGTGAGAAAGAGAGGCTTAGTCAAGTATCAAATATCTACATCCTACATGACATGGTGTAAAATGTCTACAGTCTACAGTTTCTTTCTCTCTCACTTGTCCTCTATTTTTCCTGTATAAATCACAGACATGTGTACATTGTACATGTGCTCCCAATTGAAGTTCCAGTTCCAGTTCCACAAAGTACCTGCAATCTAAATCAAAATTTTGAGTGCGTGCGAAACAAGAAGAGTGGATGAGGAATGAGGAGCAAAAATAAGAACAGAGCCCACAAAGAGAGAGAGAAAGAGAGATGAAGATGTACAGATAAAAGTTTTCAAATCTAGAGTCTAGATTCTAGAATCCAGAATCCAGGCTCATCTTCTTCATCTTCTTCTTCTTCTTTCTCCACTTGTAACCTGCAAGTTTCTTCATTTCTCTTTCTGTCACCATCTTGTACATGCAGAATCACTTGAGTAGTTTTCTCATTTGAACCAGACTACATCTTTTATTCCTGCTCTTACTTGTATTCGTATTCGCATTCGCATTCGCATTTGTCCTGTTGCCTGGTTACTGGTGACTGGTGACTTATTCAAGTTACAAGTCTAAAGTCTCTAGTCTAGTGACAATTCCTTTGGAATTTGGATGTAAAAAGTAAAAAATCTCAGAATGAAAAACCCTCACTTGTTGTAAAACGTAAAGCGTGTCTTGTACTTTCTCCTTTCTTCTTTATGTACAATGTACAATGTACAATGTACAATCTTGTCCAATTTATCTTGTGAAAGGAGAGGATTCAGAAAAAAGAGGAAATGTAAGTATGAATGTCCTTGTCGTTGTCGTTGTGTCCTCCTCCTCCTCCTCTTTACTGCTTAATAGCTACTTTCTACTTTCTTCTTCTTGTTCTTCATCTCATTTTGTACTTTGTATACACGTCGTAGTGATAAAAGATAAAATGAAGATACTAGACACAAGATACAAGAAACAGGTGACAGAGCTTTTACACACATAATAATAATAATAATACAAAATACATAATACATAATACACTTGATAAGATTCTTAACTTTCTCTGTACCTTTTTCACTGTCTCATCTTCCTTCAACTTACAAAAATACTTGGGGTCGTAAATCTCCCAGAGTTAACTTCATCATGGAGGAAAAGACCAAGAGTTGTAGTTTGTATTTTGTATTTTGTGCAGTGTATATAGAGTGTATGTGTCAAATATCAAAAGGAACCTGTCCCATAAAAATAATACACACTTCCTTTCAAATTACGAATACGAATGCGAATACAAATTTTCCATGTATCCCAAATCCCAAGTCGTAGAAATAAGCTCATATTAAACAGTAAACTGGCTAAGCCTCTACTTTCTACTTGAAACTTCATCTTTGGTCATAAACAGATATTAGAAATTTGTCAAACTTTCATCTTTTACTTTCATTTTATTTCACACACATTCCATGCTTCAGTTTTTACTTTCTTCAAATGTTAGTTATAGGAAAGTTATATGCAGACATTTTGGGTGAAACAGAGAAAGAGCAAAACTTGGATGTTTTTTATAAAGCATTTACCTTGGAGATGAAAAATGGTCAAAAAAGTTTGAATATTGGCGGGAAATTTAAATATTGGCGGGAAATTTAAATATTGGCGGGAAATTTAAATATTGGCGGGAAATTTAAATATTGGCGGGAAATTTAAATATTGGCGGGAAATTTAAATATTGGCGGGAAGTTTAATTTTGGC
>JABASP010002092.1:0-22800 GCA_019776565.1 Sminthurinus signatus | reverse complement strand
GTCGCTGTAGTACAAGTTAATATAAAGATCTCCTTCCTGTTCAACCGTATGGACAATGTAACCTGTAAAGTACATAATAATGATGTATCCTGTATTATACACACAATTATTTAACTTTTATCTACACATTTTTTATGAGGCTGCACTTTTGGGGGAGACATTTCAGTCATCAAGTGTATTATTAAATTGTATGATGATTTATGAGAAGAAAGTGGTGACTAAGTGGTAATTTATTCATTATTTAGTTGTAAAAAGCTGTACACTATACAGACATTAAATTACAATTTACAATGCATATTTTTTACATCTACAACCTACAACCAAGATTATAGGCTAAATCATCTTATATTAAAATAATAATAATAATTATTATAAATAATGTAGTGCATAATTTAAAAGTTTATAAACATATATTAAAATCACCAGTGTCTTAAATAATAAAAATGAATGATAGTTATTATTATGGGAATTTTATCGTAATAATACAAGTGTAATAAGTAATAAGAATAATTGTTTTACTCTAAACTTGAAAAGATAAAAGTTGACAAGACAAGAGTGGAGATGGAGCAAACTAGGATTTCTAAGGTTAAAAGAATTGCTCTTAAACTCGTCCCTTTATATTCATAACTAGTCCCACTGGATTTCATAGGTCCGGGAATGAGAGCTCTTGCACGGGATTTCTTACCAATATCATAGTGTTGATCCGCCGTATAAGTGTGAATAGAGATGATTAAATGTAGAGTGAAATGAAGGGCGATGAAAATATACAGAGTTTCAATGTATTTTAACCCTTCACTGTCAAGATTCGTCTTCTTCAAATGGTAAGCCAAGTGGATGGTGGCAATTGCAAGGAGCCAAGCACAAGTTCCCACAATCCAATGAAACCAGTTGAAATACACTCTTTTACTCGACGACGGCTCAGGTCGAAGGAAGGCAATGAAGATTTGAAGGAAAGAGAGAGCAAAAACACAAACACCTAAAATTGGATGATACATTTCTGCGATTGTGTGGGGTGTTGAGATTGTCCACTCTTTCACTTCAACGTAAATGAGAATGATTGAAAGGGTTGTGAAAACGACGGCAGAAAACATACAAATTTGATGTACCTTTTTATAATAAAAAAAGTATTAAATAACATTAGATATTAGATGACCTCTTTTGTATTTTTTAATGCAGTCTTAATTAGTTTAAAAATATATAAAAGTTTTTAAGAATTTCGAACATACCCAAAACCAAAATGCTTTTGTTTTTGTTACAGTTGTAAAAGTTTGTTTGAAGTATCTTGCTGTGTACATTCCTACAGGTACCAGGAGAATCCAAGCGATAATCATCAACATTCCATGTAGCTGAATCAAAATGGATGATTTTGCTCCAATCACTGCAAAATCAGACAGTAAAACAGCCTCTGCGGAAGATCCTCTATCTTTACTTGTTTCATGTTTACCCAATCGATCTGAAAAGTAATGAAAATGATATAATATATTTGAAATTCTTTCGTACTTTAAACAAGTAAAATAAAAAATAATAATAATTACTCTTTTCATCCCAAATTTCGAACCATAAAAAGTTAGTACAATTTACCTGTATCCGCATTTAAACCTCTTGATAATAGAATGAAAACTGGATCTCTGGTTAAATTAAAAGTTGTCCCTAGTTCATCCACTTTTATAACTGGATTAATTGTAAATGTGCATGAAAAATAGGAATCAACAGTCAATCCTTCTTTCCTTCCGTAGGGAATTGTGTCGTTCTGTATCATGAAATTTTAAGAGTTTTTTATTGTGATGTGTGTTATTTTAACTTTTCAGTAAATGCTTCACTATTCGATTTAAAATTTTTTACATTTTACTTACCCTAAGAACTTTCATGTTATTTTTCCCTTGTACATTGTAATATTCACCGACGTTTGGACCTTTCTCCCCAAGATAGCAACCAAAAACTGAATCTTCACCCTGTACAAATAGTACAATAAATAAGAATAAGATGTTCAAATTCAAAATTATTATTGATAATATGTATAAGTAAAAACTAAAAAAGAAGCTTTATAAAGAACAATTTACCATTTTATCATCCCGAGAAAAAGCGACGGCAATGTACCCCGTGTTATCGTTCGGATTAATCTTTTTCCCAATCAAATGAATCTCAACAGTCTTTACAGAATCGAGTGATCTTTTAAAGGATACAAATAAAAAACAGTTTTGCTTGGAGATGCAACCATCCGGCAAGCCGAAACACCCCACTGTTCCCGCTTGGCACTTGTAGTTATTAGGATAAGTTGAACTTGTTGTTGATGTACTTGAAGGTTCTCTTTCAATCACACTACCAGTTCCACCCATCAGTGACCTCAATCCGAGCGTAGATTCTTTTATCTTGTCATGATAACTCAGTTTATCTTGATTTTTATACATTATATCGACAAATTATCAGTATTTAGTATCCATTTTGATTATGCACATTTTTAAGATTTTTTGAATTTTAAATGCTCACATAAAAATACATTGTACATGCGTACCACATTTTAGTATTATTATTATCATCATCAATGATTAAAATTATATGTACTTAACTTATGTGTCAAAAATCAAAATACCTGGAGTCGCATCTGGTCCTTGTGCCAAGAGGAGAAAAACTTGCTCATTATGTAGATTAAATGTTCGTCCTATTTCACTTTGAAGAGGAATAATTGGATTTATATGGAATTGACAAGAGATGTAAGAGTCGTTATATGAGGCTGCTGTCGTTGTGTAAAGAAGCTTCCCGTCATTCTACATTAAAATTTAAAGAAGATTTTGTGTTACTTTCACACACCGTTCTATTCTATATTCTACATATATATTATGACATATGATACGTAAAAAATATAATATACAAGAATGACATGTACATGGTAAATGATGAATGTTTAATTATTGTACAAATAAATACCCTGATGACTTTCTGACTAGGTGTCCATCCCTTAACATTGTAAAATTCACCAACTTTGACAGGATTATGTCCTCCATCGTCATCGGCAAGATAGCACCCAAAAACAGAATCTTCCCCCTAAAAAAATATAACGTTTAGATTTATTTAATTCACAATACACACACTGTGAACAATGGTCATTTTTAAAAATAAATAAAAGTGGGCAAAAAGTCTGCAAAAAATTTCTAAATACTGAATAAAACATGATAGCTAAGGCAAAAGTTTAAAAATGTTAACCATTTGGTTATCATGTGAAAATCCAATAGCAATGTAGCCTTTCTTTGAATTTGGACTGCTCCTTTTCCCAATCAATTGGATTTCCAAAGTTTTCTCTGGATCAGAACGAGACAAACGAGATGTCCACTGGTAGGATACAAAAACGTTGCAGTCGTTTTTGTCAATACATCCACGAGGAGTTCCAAAACACGCAGTTGTTTTACATTTATAATTTCCGGGTGAAGAAGAAAGAGGAGGAGATGAAGCAAAGATCGTTGTTGGCGTTGGAATTGTTGGCGGAGTTGTTATTATTGTGGAAGGGGCTTTTTCTGGAGTTGATGTTATTGTTGTTAGTGGAGGTGTTTTTTCCGAGGTTGTTGTTGTCGTTATTGGAGTTACTGCTCGTGTTCTAAATATTTTCTTATCCGAAAGATTTATTGCTTCAGCAGAAGCTCTTCGATCTTCTTCTTTTGGATGTTTACCCAAGTTACCTAAATTATACATGTATTTTAGAAGATTAATAAAAGCTACAGGTGTAATTTATAATGTATTAAATATTTCCTTATTATTATTGCTATGATTTGAACCAGGTTTTTTTTGTCCTCGAGAAAGCATCAGATGGATTTTGTCACTCAACAGGTTAAATGCTTTATTAGTCGAAGGGATGGATGGGATAGAAGCTTTGACAAAAAAAGTACAATGAATTACTCCATCCTTGTACGAAGTTAAGGAGTTGCCAAAAATGCGGTCTCCCGTCTAAAATAATTAGATAGTAAAAATTAAAAATATGTAATGAAAAAAAATAATTATAAAAATCATGAAAATTTTCCAGGAAAGGGAGAATAATTTTAAATTTTAAACCGAAGATTCAATATTAGATTTTCATACCCGATTAACGTGTGTATTATATTGTCCTGGATTGAAAAATTCATCAATTTTAATTTCACCACTAGCCGTTTTAAAGCATCCTATGACACTGTCATCTCCCTGTGTATTATTTTTATAATTATTTGTAATAATATACTGTCGATTATTTTAAAAGTAATTATGATTTATCTAAAAAAAACCACAAAAAAAATATCAACAAATGATAAAAAGATTAATGTACCATTTTTTCATCATGTGAAATCCCCACAGCTATGTAACTTTCACTCATCTCTGTAATAGGTTTTCCAACCAATTCCAGTTCAAAATCATATCCATTTTTTTCTCCACTTGGAAGTTTTCTTACTCCAAGGAAAATGGAACAATCCTTTGTTGTTGATATGCAGTCTTCTGAAGGGAGAGCAAAACAACCTTTTGAATACCCACAGCCATCATAATGTGCGTATTCATCTAAAATTTTAGACTCGGACAAATATAAGGGCTGAGAAGAAATCCCCTTTTCATCGTGATTACTCAGTTGCTCTGCAATTTTGATTGGGTTTTGATTAAGCATTAAAATATTGTTATTATTGTTATAAAAAGTATAGGCGGAAAAATAAGAAACTATAAAGAATAATTCTATTTTCTATTTTGTACCTTCACTCGCTCCCTGTTCAGCCTTTGCTAGCATTAGATATACTCTGTCTTTATTCAAATCATAATTCGTGTTAAGGCTATCCGTCAAATCGATGAGATGATTCAAAGTTAATTGACAATAGAGGTAACCGTCCGTGTAAGAGCCAAAAGTGGAATTCGTATGCGGATGAATGGGTGATACGGATGCATCTTGGCTGACCTATAAGAAGGATTTAGTTTAGCTTTTTTTTCATGTAATTGTTTTAATTATTACTGTGTAATTTATTTTTTATTATTTTTTTCTGTTTTTTAAGTAGAAATTAATATAAAAAGGAGAAAATTTCATACGCGGTTCATTGCGGCATTCCATTTTGTGTCGTTCACATTAAAAAACTCACCAACTTGGACCATTTTTGAGCTATTCACAAAGCATCCAATCACACTATCCGTTCCCTTTTATTAAAAATATATATTTATAGTATAATCATTGATCAATGTTATTTAGTAATGTCGAATAATATGTACAATTTTATAATAAAAAGATTTTGTATTTTCATATTTTTTTCATTTTTACACACCATTATTTGATCCTTGGAAAAGCCGACAGCTACATATTTCCCCTCTACTAAAGATGACACTTTACCTTTTAACTGTAATTTGAAATTATCATCATTAAGCCTTTTAAAAGTTACAACTGCCGTGCAGTTTCGGCTCCGAACACATTGTGACGGAATTCCAAAGCATCCAGTTTCCGTTCCACATTTTTCATAAATGTCTTCACCATTCTGATTTTTGGGATTTTGATCTTGGGAATGATTCTCTTCACTAATAACAGTCAAACTTGTACAAAGAATGAAAATTAAGACGCTGAAAACACAGTACATTTTTGTAATGTTTCCTTTGGGAATTATTGTTTATAATTTATAATTAATATACATTAGATTCTATTGTAAGTCTGTTTTTCTTTGCACAAAAAAAATCATCTATTGATCGTCGTTTTCCTTTTTTCACTAGTAAAAATTATTATTCAAAATGTTGGATAACTAAATAAATAAACAAATAAATAGATGGTTAAATGCTTGAAATGAAATTTCACAAGTCCTGTTAAAAGTCAGTTTACACTGAAATGAAGGAGAATGTGTTTTGTGTTTTGTGACTAATTAGTCAATAAGTACACAATAACAAAATAGGAATTGGGATCTAATTACCTTTGTTATCATTTATCAAGAATCAAGAAAGAACATGTAAAGCTTACAATGTAAATCAAAAGGTTAGTAAGACCAATACACATGATACATGATGAAGACAAGTGCCTTTAATGTAATGGTGCTTTGATTATAGATTACCCACTATCAACGGTGAATATCATTATGTACTGCGTATGTATATGACTATAAATTATTGGTGAAGGAATAATTTAATAATATATTATACATTAACATGCAATATGTGTTATGTGTGCATCCAAGAATAAGGAAATACATGATGTATTTCATTTCCTTAGAATCGTTTGTCTTTAGGACAAAACTCCCCATACAAAAGCCCTGACAAGTATACTTTTGTGAATGTAGTCAGCACGCGACGAGAAATTGGGAAAATGTACAAAATACTTGTAAAAAGACATACAAAAATAAACATAAAACCGCATACATCCTCTAAAATATATCACACAACACACATTGGCCATCAGAAAACATTGAAAATAACGTAATTCCCATATTTTTAAAATGATACTGTGCCCCGTGTCAACTCGCCTTTGTTCATAAATCAAATTGTGATTTTTTACACATGAATTATTTTCAAGTTTATCCCAAATCTCAAATCAACACGTCACCCTTTTTTATACTTTTAACTCAACTATTTTGAGGAAGTGTCTGGAGTCTGGATTTGCATTTTCCTCATTTACATTACATTTCATATACCACTCTAGAATTACATTTTTTCCGATTCCCATGTTCTACATAATGTAAAATGCAAATATTAAACTTGTGCAAAAGTTTTGTGTATATGAATTATATGAATGATGGGAAATATGAGACACTTTGGCCTGTTTTTGCTTCGCTTCCTCACAAAATCTGTGTTGTCTTAGGCAAACAGAAATCTTTTACCCAATAGAAAAATGAAACAGATTTTTAGTTTTCGTTGTCAGCATTCAGCATTTGTATTTTTAACAGACTGGACACTGTGGACTGTGGACTGAAGTTTGAAATTTGAAATATGATTAGAGATTATATAGAGCTTTGATATTTTATATTCTAAATTCTAAGTTATAATGCATTTGTTTCCTCAAGTATTTTAGATTTTAGAGTGCACACTGCACACATGCATGAGATGGACAGAAAAGTTGATGACCCCTTTGAAGAGGTAAGAAGATATGTACAATGTACAATCTACAATAATGAATTAAAAATTAAACAATGAGCAAGTCTGGAATTGAACGGAGTTTCAGCTTTCAGCAATAATTAAATTTAAAATTTAAATCGTAAAAATGCTATTGTTTATCGGTGGTTATCAGAGTAAAAAAGAAGAAAACGTCATTGAAATTGTGGAACACGACCAGTCTCAACTCCACAAAAACATAATGGTGACTTCAGGAAATTCTTCGTGTTTAATTGATGTATCTACTAATAATGAACCCGGTTCATCACAAAACCGGAAAGGCAATGATAATCGTTACTTATCTTCACAACCAACCCAGAGCCGGAATCGGAAGCCAACACAAAATATGAAAAAATTACCCCTTGCAACCTTACCTCAAAACTTGAAGAGAATAGAAATTTTGAAATTGAAGAGAGAACTATCTCGTAACCAATTTAGTATTCTAAAGGAAGTAAACAATCAATCTGACTCAATAATGAGAAAAGATGCCGAAACTAGTAGTAGTACTGATGGTTTTACTGGTAGTTCAACATCATCTGTATGTACTCTTCTCAATGGAAATGGAAATGAAAAACCTACAAAATATAAAAAGAATGATAATGATAATGTTCATCTAATTGTAAGAAACAGTATTGAAACTATCAGCAAAATGAACAGTCTCACTATGGTTAGAGCTCAAAAAACTCTAGATTTTATTTTGGATGTTTCCCTCGCCGTTTTTGGAATTCTCTCCCTCATGATCGTTCTTTTGGTTATCATTAGCTTATTTTCATCAGGCGGTTCAAAAACATCAAGAGTTGTCAAAAAACCAATTGAAATGATTAGTCAACCACCATCAAATCTTCTTCCAAGTCCAGTCTCAAAACATGTCATCCCAAAACTAGAGCCAGTGATATCCGCTGTTGAAAGGGAACAAGATGAAGTTGAAATAACAAGTGATGATGGCTTTGTTAGTGATATCATGAAAAGCCTTTCAAGATGGTTTTAGGTTGCAACCTTTTTGAATAAAAAAATCTGGTCAATTCTTTCATTGTGTTTATAATTTATTCAAAAGTCTCATTTGCTGAGTCCTGAGTTTACATTATTTATAATTTATTCATCCGTCTGAGAATGCTGGCACAGAAAAAAATAGAAAAAAAAAGCCTGTATAGCTTAGTAGATGGTAGATATAGATATACACATAGCAAATTTCATTAAATATATAATATATCATGAATTCCTTATAGTCTGTAAGTATATATGTAGAATTTTATGGTACACGCACATTATTTCCAATTTCCATAAGTAATTCGTAGCATTTGTGTGTTTTTTTAAGTACTTAAATATAGAATATAGCCAAGATATACAAGATAAAGAATATCATCATATCTGGTCCCAAATATGTATGTATACTGTAGTATTATATGCATATTTAAGCATTTATTTAATAATATAATAATATTGTAGCCTACGGTGCACGTTATAAAAAAAAAGTCTCACTTCTGTTAATAATTAATAAGCAAACCGTTTTTTTGGTTTGGAGTGCAGAGATGCAGAGATAAACTTGTAACAACCAGACAAAAAGTTGCCGGTGTGTTTTTTTTTACACAGAGTTAAAATAGTTATTTTTATTTTTAATTAGAAGAATATAAAATTTGCATAGAGGTTTATATAGTATTTAATCATAAAAGTCAAATAGTATGTAGTTGTTTTAAAACTATTGCTTTTGTCATATTTACTTTTTATTTGCATATAAAGTTATGCATAGTAATATTCCAGTGAGCACACGGAGTTTTAACGTACGATCAAAAATCAACAACACAAAACATCACAATTACGTAAGTTTTAATATAGTTAATATGGTTTATTTTTTATTTTTTTATAGTATCATAATATATTATGGACTTTCTATTCTATACATAACAAATAAATAACTTTTGTATTTTTTTTGTTTGATATTTCATATGTTCTACATGTATAAAAAAATCTAGCAAAAACCAGTTATATTATGCATGATTAGAATATATTTAAATTTAATTACAAATGTATTTTGAATATAGAATCATGACAGAGCCAGATATTGAATGCCAAGATGTGATCAAGTTTATTGAGGATACTTTTCTGAAGAACAAATCCGAACGAGAAAATGGAGATAGCAGTCTACAACAAGAATTAATTACTTCTTTCCAACATGTATTCCCAATTGAAATACAAACCGAAGTTTCATCAAAAGTATTGTTATCTGCTGCTGCTTATACTAATACTACAACAACTAATATTACTGAATCAGATGATATCAATATAACGTTTGAAAATTCCCATAATGATTTTGACTATTTAATACCTACCTATGATTTTTTTAATGGACAAAGTGAACAGAGTTGGTACAATAATAATAATGTACATTTAAATAATATTACAGACCCAACTTCTATATTATTATCTTCTGACGTAGGTGATGAAACAGTAGTAGCGTCTAGTGATAATGAAACAAAAGAAGAGAAAAGGAGAAAAAAGATAAAAGCGTTTCTTGCTCTTGGACTATTTCCTTGCTGTCCAGCAATAAATTCTTCATCATCATCATCATGTTTGGATTCCCTTCATGTTACAAAAACAAATGAATTCCCTACACCATCAGAACTGGATCTCTGTTCAGAATATTGTGTTTATAAAATTCAAAATCCAAGTCCAATTGATAATGACCGATTTCCTGATATTGAACTTGAATTACCATTTTCAAAAGATATACCTAGTCATCAAGACGATAATAATTTAGAAAAAAATAATCAAATTAAAGAAAAGGAAAAT
This sequence comes from Sminthurinus signatus, assembly GCA_019776565.1. NCBI lineage: Eukaryota > Metazoa > Arthropoda > Collembola > Symphypleona > Katiannidae > Sminthurinus > Sminthurinus signatus. The sequence goes on along the minus strand of JABASP010002092.1, from coordinate 12,954 downwards.
GATGATGAAAGAAATTTTTCTAATTTACAATCCACAAATAATGAGAATAAAGAAGAAGAAGAAGGTAGTTCCTCCAACTCACAGAATGAAGTGCCACTACAACAAGAACCCTGGTTTTGTGGAACGTGTAAAAAAGAAATTCCTGACAAAGATTTAGAAATGCATTTATTTTTTCACCCTGTTTCCGGCTATCCATCAGTATCAACAAATGAAGAAGTGTATTTATCTATTATTGCAGAAAAAAAATATAATAGTATTCCACCAATTTTAGGAGATTTGCTAAGTAATAATTCGATAGATAATGAAGAAGAATTACCCATCTCAGATTCCGTTGTTGAAGATGATGATGAGTCATCAATTTTAGAAACTGGTAATTATTTAAATGTATTCTTATTTTATTATTTATATTATTTATTTATTTTTTTACATAACATGAATATGAAATTATGACTAATAAAATATCATGTTTTTTAATAATGTATACATCTATATTTTATGTTATATATAATAGAAATGGATATGGAACCAGAAGAAGAATGGGAACATGAATCATCACAATCACAATCAAGTCCAGTCTATACAACTTCATCATATTCCGGTTCAACAACACCACCATCAAGAACATCAATAGTAATGGAATCAACTAAAAGTTCTACATTTATCGTACCCAAAGTCAAACCTCAGTGTAATACTACTACTACTACTAATAATAATAAAAATTATAATAAAAATAAAACTCCAAATAAAAATGACATCAAGTTACAAGAATTTGTTGAAAGATTTAAGAAAAAGCAAAAACCACCACCTATAGTTATAGAAAAAATAGGATGGTCAACAACACCTGGAATAAAACAACCAGTACACAAAAGTGATGAAAATGCCAAGTCACCATCCCATTCATCATCTTCAGCAACATCCATTTCATCATGTTCTTCTCCAGCATATGGATCTAGTATGGATGAAAATATTTCACCAAGTAAAAAGACTAATGATAAAAATCGACCCCGTGTACTTATACCACCTAAGAAAAAAACTATGCAAGATAAATTAAAAGTAAAACTCAAAACTTCAAAAGAATCATCACGACTTGTTAAAAATTCTACTGAAAGTTTCAAGAATCCCAAGAAAAATTCAACATATGTTCGAAAATATAATAATAATAATAATGATACTCTAAAGAAAAAAGACGGAGTCAATGTTAAAGGGAGGAAAGCACAACAAAATATCAAGCAGAAAAATAAAAGTGTTCAAGATAAAGCAACATCATCTTCTTCAAAGACTTTTGTTAATGTTAATAAAACAGGGATGAAAAGACGATCCAAATCTACAGCTTCAACTTCAAAAACTAAAAGACCTCGATTATCAAATACCGATGATAATAGTTTTAGAAATAACAGTCAAATGGAAATTCAAAATAATCCTGAACTACAAAAGATTGAGGTAAATTTTATAATATGATATCATAAAATATAAAATATAATATATTATCGTCATGTCATAATATTCTATTGTATATCAAGTAACTGTTTGGTCTTTTATCTCCATAATGTATGATATTACAACATGTCATGTAATAATTAATAATATAATGTATAACACGTGTAGTTGTACAATTTGAAGTAAAATAAGGATAAACTAATGTTATTGTTTTTTTTTAAAACCCTATATCTTGTATATATAGATAAATCGGTCTACAAAAGAATGTGAACTCATGAAAGCAGAGTGTAACAGAGAAAAACCAAGAATTGAGATCTTAGTGAAAAGTATGGAAACTACAAAGCATTTAAGAGCAAAACAAATTAGCGATGGTGCACTTATCCCAGACATTTTACATGTTTTCCCTGCTCTTAAACAATTTCCAGTTGTAAGTTTTTTATTTTCATAAATCATACAATGACTGCGTAATATTATATAGTTCAATATTATGGTTGTATTGTTTTCAATTTTAATAGTATTTTATATATCTTGTATAATAATTAATAACTATTTGTAATTAAAAAGAAACAATAATAATACTATAAACTTCTTTTTTTCCTTTTTTTAACTTTGTACATTGTAGATTAAAAAGGAATTCGAACGCTTACAATCAATTGACTTGAATCGTTTTGAACAGAAATTACGAGAAAAATTTGAACGTACACTTCTAGAACATCGTAGATATTATAAAAATGGAATTCTAACTGGTGAACAATGTCTTGACAATGCTGTTGAAAAGTTCAAAAGATCAGCAGACCACAATGAAGGTATATTAAAAGAATTGCTTTTGTGTTTTCAATTCTTTAAGAGATAAGAGATATTTACAAATTTAACATTATTTAATTTAAAGTAATTTACGTGGTATATAGTATATCTGTAAGTATTTTATATTTTCCAGAGCTCTTCCTGGATATTTTAGCTCTTACTTTTGGATTTTCAAAATGTGGTAGCCAACTTAATGGAGCATTATTTAAATGTAGAGATAATACAAGTGTAAGTTTTGAATTTTGCTTTCTTTATTATTTTTAATTTGATTTTAATTTGATTTATTTGTTATAAGAAAGTACTAGTCCATCTGTATTTGAAATAATTATTATGCTGTTTTGTGTTTGTTTATAGGGTGAAAAGGTATTTCGAGGACGATATCCGTCAATTGACATTTGTGGTATGTAGAAATTTATGTCCATAATATAATATTCCATTACCCAATACTATATGCTTAAAGTTTGCAATATCATAATATTTTATATTTTATTAGTATATCTTATAGATCTAGATATCTTACATCTAGAATATCTTATAATGTGGTATATTTATTTTTGACATTACTTACATACTTTAATTGTTTTTTTTATCATTTGACAATACAGGTGAGTTGGGAACTGAAAATTGTCGAATTACACTTTATTGTGATCATGCAAGAGTTACCACTGTCCCAAACTTTTATGAAGCTCTGATTGTGTCCTATTCTCTGTATTGGGTGTTCAGTATTGAGTACGAAGATATTGTGAAACCACTTTTTGAAGAGTTTGATTCAATTCTCCTGAATCTATAGAGATAGTCTGTGCTGATAAATATATATATATATATAATGAACATTGAACGTCATATTATAAACTATATAATATTATAATATACCTTACTTACATTTTATATTTTATTATGAATTATGAACCTATAATAATAATTAGTTGAACATCGTGATTTTTTTTTTTGTTTTGGTTTTTTGTACCAAAAAACTACAACACGTATCCTGTATATGTAGTTTAGTTATTATTTTTTGTTTGACGGTACTTATTATACTTCGTTTTTTTGTTTGAGCTAAAATTATTTGATCATTTCGATACGATAAAATGGGATTGACCGACGTCAATAAACTATACTGTCATCCCATAATATAGGTTATATATATTATGTATTTATTTCTATTGTATCTTTTTTTTCTCGTTAACCAAAAGCTTTACTTGTACAAGTAAAGTGGTATACTTGTATTTTTACTATAATATATTCGAATAGAACATTATATTGTTTTTTTTCTGTCGCAAGTACATGTAAAACAAATATATTATTCGTTTCGAGATTGAAAGGACTATGTGTGTATTTATTATTGCATTGAGATGAATTAAAATAAATATGCATGTCGTGATATTTAATTATTATTTTAATTATTGTATATTTTATTTTCAAACTCAATATTATAATATAATTTTTCATTTTACTTGCATATTATGTACATATTTATTATAATATATATTTTGTCCTTATAGTCCTTATACATTACAGGAAAATTCATTGAAAAATTAAAAACTTATGGTCTAATCCAGACTAGAGAGACCGCCAGAGGCATTTTTTGATGGATTTGAACTAAATTTTTTTTAGAAAGCCGTTATTTTATTTGTGATTATTTATTTTTAATTGATTTCATATTCTCCATCAGTTCTTTAAGTACTTGCGATATTAAAATGGATACATTTAAAGGACCCGTGACTCGTTCACGAACATCAATTAAAACACCACTGAAAACTCCAATCAAGCAGGTATAAAAAAAACCAAATACTTACTAAAAAAAGTACAATAATATTAGCAATGCATAATATAATATTATGTAATTTTTAATTTTTATACAAAATGTAGGAAGTTGAGGAAACTCCATTTAAAACTCCGGCAACATCTATGAGAACTAGAGGACGGAAACAATTAGAATTAAGCCAAAAAAGTTCATCAAACTCAAAGATAATTAGTCGTCGCCGTAGTTCTGTGAAGGAAAAGCAAAAAAAAGTTGAGATTAAGAAAGTGAATATTGTTGATGAGGTATGCTTTTCTCCAAGAAATACAACATATAATTACACATATTATAATATATATTCTTTTAACAGTTTTTAGATTAACTTTCTCTTGTATAATACATATTATGTTTTATGTTATGATATATTTGTATATACTATATACATTAGATTTTTTTTTGTTTTGCCGCAGGTGAAAGAGGATATCATTATACCTAAAATCGTGGGTTTCATGGTCAAGCCGGAAGGTCAGATTTTTTACGGTGTTTCGCTTGGACACGGCTCTGTAAGATTCGTGTCATCCGAACAAGTAAAAGATAAAATTCCTTTTGCTGTGATTGAGTTTTATGAGGTACATATAATATTATATCGTTAATATTTTATATTGATACTATGATATTATTCACTTATGCTTGTTAATTTGAATGAGATACATGACTAACATATATTGTTCATAATAATTGTGAATGTATGGCGAATTGTTGCTAAAAATTATCTTCCTTTTTTTTAAAGAAAAACTCTTTGTGGAAAACAAGGAAATTGGGAAATTTTGCTGAACCTGTGGATATGTAATACTCTTTTTGTAGTTTTTTCTTACTGTTTACTAATATAAAGTGATTTATTTATTTGAATGTGATTGCAGAATGCATAGTGCATAATATAATGTAATTTATGTCATGATATTTGATATTATATTATTATGGTTCTTTTTAGGAAACCAAAACTTGCAATTTGTGACAAGAATGATTGGGACAATATGAATGAGGAGGTTTCTGATGGTCGATGCGTCATTCAATAAACAAATTGATTTGATTTTTCTTCCATTGAATGTATGTGTTGGCTATGTCATGATCGTAGAATGAAACCATTTTACTATTAATTTTGAAATCAAATTATATGTATTCTGTAGTAATTACGTTGTGCGCTATAATCGATTTCGTATTATATAACATATATTTTTTATTTTCAAAATACTTTATTTTAATTTTATATCTGATTAATTAATTAGTAATAATATAATAATTGTAAGAATGATGTTAAGAATAACATCTATTCTTTGTCTATTTTATACGTACTTGTAATTATGAGTAAAGTATCTGTTTGCAGTTTTTATTTTGTAGTAAGCATAATATAATATTATATATTATATATATTCATTTTAGTGACACCAGCAGTTGACGTTTCTTTTTATCTCTTATTTACTCTGTACCATGTAAGAATGAATTCTAAAGGCTATAATAATGTTATGATATGTATATGTAAAGTTTGGTTGAGTTTTTAAACCAACTGAAGTATTTTTTATTAATGTAACATGTATTATATTTTATATTACATATTACCTATGACTTTTACCTCTCAATTATTATTATATATTATTATGTTGTGTGTTGTAAATCACCAGTTTTTTAAACCAATTTAGTTTATATGATCTGTGTTATATTAATATTTGCCGTATATTTCTTAATAGAATGAATATTTTATCATAGTGACGTAAATATCATATTATTATTCAAGAAAAGTTTACTGTCTATAAGTTAATTGATTGTTCTTGTGATTCTCGCTATATTATAATTTCTGAATAAATTATAGAAATTAGATATGACGTATATTAAAGTTACAGCATTCTTGAAGTTTTGTGTGAAGTCTATAAAGTTAGGAAACTGTTCCATTTTTACATAATATCTTTTTTGAGTCTCTTGAGTGTGATGTGTGATGATGAATATAATATATTTTAATTTGTACTCGTGTTTTTGTTGAGGTGGTTACTATTAAATTCCCTGTTACAGCATTTCACGTTCGTGAAAAGTTGCGTTTTCTCCTATCTCCTTTTTCTATTATATCTACATATATATCTAAACTATATCTTTTATAGCATGCATCATATATACATAATTTTTGAACGTCCTCGATCCTCGATCTTCGAGCATCTTTTCAGTTTCAATTTAGCAGTCCACGGATAAACAGTGGACTTCAATAACCTCTGCTAACGTATAAAATAGTAAATATCATCATTTCGTCGTCATTTTATATCTTTTTCATACTAATTGCAATCGTATAATCATCAATCATCACAATACCTGTGGAGAATTAAATACTTAACCACAACGTCATGGGTGAGTTTTCATTGTTGTGTTTTACTTTTCACTACATCTGGTCAAATATATAGGTACTTGATTCGCATGTCCTTTGACAAACCACAAACCAATGCATCAAATTTAATGAATGCTTTTGGTTTTTATAGATGAGGAAGAATTTAAGCGAATTTCTCGTAGGACAAGACAACATTACAAGCATCGGTATATGATAAATTTATAAATATTGCTCAACTGTTTTCATTTTCAATCCCTCTTCATGCATTTTACAGTTTAGTCATAAAATCTAAGAAAACAAAATATGTACACGTATAATATATTATACTTTTAATTTCGTTTTTTAGTGATGTACCAAGACCCTATGGTGATTGTCCCGCAATTCCTGGTTTACCTTCAGGTTCTGGGGGTGGATCTAAAGGTGGAGGAGGAGGATCAAGTAGTAGCACAGGGTCAAAAGGTGGTTCTGGAGGAAGTGGTAGTAGTAGTAGTAGTTCGGGTGGGAAAAGTGGTGGAAGTGGTTGTGGGCCAAGACCAACACCTCCACCTTCATCCGCCGGATCTTGTTCTGGATCTGGAAGTACAGAAGGAAAAAAGAAAACTTCGTCTGGTGGGAGTCCAGCTTTGAAAAAAAAGAAAACTACATCAAAACCCAAAGGTGAAAAGAAACACTCTCGCCCAAAAAGAAAGAGTAGTGGGAGTACGAAGAGGTCAAAATCAAAATCTAGTGGTGGACATAAGAAAAAATCAAGGTCTAAAAGTCATTCCAAATCAAAATCTCGACCTAAAACGAAGAGTTCCGGTGGTAGTAAAAAGCGATCAACATCAAACAAATCGGGAGGAGCTTGTGGAAAACCTAGTAGTTCAGGTGGAAAGAAAAGGAAACCATCAAAATCACCTGGAGGACATAAAAAAAGATCTCATTCCAAACCAAAGAAATCTCATTCTAGACCAAAAAAATCTCATTCTAAACCAAAAAAGTCTCACTCTAAACCGAAAAAGTCTCATTCCAAGCCAAAGAAGTCTCATTCTAGACCCAAGAAAGCTCATTCCAAATCACGATCAAAGTCTAAATCTGGTGGACATAAGAGAAGTAAGTCTTCAGGTAGTAGTGCATGTGGAGCACCAAAGAAATCCCGGTCTAAATCTAGTGGTAGTAAAAAGAAGGTTCATCATTCCAGACCCAAATCCAAACCAAAGTCCAGATCAAAATCACACAAATCCAGACCAAAGTCCAAACCAAAATCACATAAATCAAGACCGAAACACATGAAAAGCACAAGTAAAAGGTCTAAGAGTAAATCTAAGTCCTCAGGAAGTAAAAAAAGTGGAGCTTGTGGACCAGTAGGTGCAAAACATAAATCAAAATCAAGTGGAAATAAGAAGAGGAAACCATCAAAATCTCCTGGAGGACATAAAAAGAAATCTCATTCAAGGCCAAAATCAAAACCAAAGAAATCTCATTCTAGACCAAAATCAAGGCCACGAAAGAAGGCTCCTTCAAAGTCCAAATCGAAATCCAGTGGTCGTGGTGGTGGTGCCCAGAGAAGCAAGAGTAAATCCGTGATGCATTGTGTTTGTACTGGAGGAGGAGTCCCAAGTAAGCGATCTAAATCTAGATCCAAATCCAGTAGTGGTGGTGGTGGTGCGAGTAAAAAGCGACATTCTAGACCAAAATCCCATTCTAAAGCTAAACATTCAAAATCAAAGCCAAAATCCAAACCAATGTCTCGTCCCAAGAGAAAGAAGAGTACTGGAAAACATTCCAAGAAAAGATCATCATCAAAATCTTCTAGTAGAGCTCCTTCTGCTGGTTGTGGTACAGGAAGTAGCGTAAAAAGAAAATCTAGTGGTGGTAAAAAACGAAGATCATCTAAACCTGCTGGTGGGATGAAGAAATCATCAGGTGGAAGTAAAAAGAGTCATTCCAAATCACGATCAAAATCTAAATCTGGAGGACATAAGAAAAAATCCACATCCAAACCCAAATCTAGACCTCAACGTAAAAAGAAAAGTGGTGGAGGACATAAAAAAGCCAAATCAAAGTCCAGTGGTGGGAAAAAGAGAAAAGTATCCAAATCACCTGGTAGTAAGAAGAGACGTCCATCATCTAAACATTCTAAAGGGAAAGCAAGTAGTGGTAAAAAGAGTAAATCTGGAGGAGGTAAAAAACAACGTAAAGGAGGAAAAAAATCTTCAGGTCCACCAGGATCAGGAGGTGGCAAAAGTGGAGGTGTTTACAAAGGAGTTTGTTATAAATTAGCAACGGGTACATACAAACCTCCCTCAGATGCCAATCGACAAAAACCTACAGGATACATCAACTCGAACTACACAAATGACTTGATCAACTTGAATATTACTTGTCCTACTTGTAAAAGGAACAACTGTACGAATTTACAACTTTCTCCTACTTTTACATCACCAAATAGCTTCAGCAACAACAACAAGGTATAATATATTATTGCATACATTTTACATTATGCTTCCTATACTTTATCGATATAAACTAATTCTTTTTTCTACTCTTTTTATGGTTTTACAGTCCTCACGTCGAAATATGTTGGCAACAAGACATCCACGACTCGGAGTTTCAGTAAAAGCTGGTCGTAAACGAAGGGTTAAATAATTTAGACGTACCTCAATCTCATTCCCTTACTAAGAAAAGACTCATTTCTTTAATCTTTTCAAATAATTTGAAATCCAATTGGCTGAAGAATCAAATTGTAAACACATGAAGCGTGGTTCTGATTATATTCATTAGTGCTCATTCATGCTCATTCCAATTTGAATAAATTTACTGTCAACAACTTAAAGTATAGTAATAATAATAAATAGTAATATGATTCTAATTCCAATGATAAAAAGCTAACTACTACTACTACAGTGGAGCTTGCTTTAAAAGAATAAATTTTTATCCTGAATATTTTGTATCCCTGTATAAATGTTGAAAATTTGGGAATTTTTTGCATATTATTTGCTGTACTAATTCATTCTATTAATTATTAATTAAACTAAAGGGTAGAATGGACTTTATCTGCTGCATATTTTAACTTTTGTGTTTTGATAAAAGAATACTGATACTGGAATATTATAATGTAAGATTAAAGGGGAAAGATAATTTAATAATGTTTCACAAAACAAATTCTCACACGGTATGAAGTAAATCTTAAATGGGATGATTCAAAGTATACTCTTGTTTGGTTGAATTTAACGGTAATTTATTACTGCTAATTTATTATTTACTGCATATTATAATAGTTGTAATATTTTATACTTTGTGAATTATCCTCTACGTAAAAACTGTAATATATAGTAATAAATCAATGTGGTTCGTAACTTGTAATAACTAATAACAATAGTAATAATAATAATAATTATTATATCAATAATATCATATAGTAAGTATTAAGATTGAATAAGTTCTTATCATAAAAGAGAAGGAAATGCGTAATAAAAATACGACATAATAATCGTGTATTATTATAATATAATAATAATTACTAATAATATAACGTTAGAAGTAAGAAGATAAATATGATGGGTATTAATACTATTATAATAATCAACAATAGTAATGAAATCATAAATCATATCATACATAAAGTAGTTGTGAAATAATGTCATATTATGAATACTGTTTTAAGAAATATTTGTAGTTTTTTGTACAAAATACAAAATATACCTTATCTTGTTCATGTTAGTTTTAGCAGAATACACAGAAGTGAATTACAAAGGTGGTAGAACAGCTTGAACATCTTCATCCGTTTCAACTCCAATCTCTTCATAGACGTCTTGTTTCTTTTGTGTAGATGCTTCCAAGATGGTTGCCAACATATCCATACACCTTCGTTTTCTTGTTCTCCATTCACTAATACCACGTTCCCTTTTCTTTCTAATCTCAGCCCGTTCCTTAGCATCAATCTTGACTGTATTTTCAGAAAGTGCCGTATGTCTCGTCCGAAGCTCCTCAACTTCCTTCCTCAACTGTATTTTTTATCATTTGTAAAAGTAATATTAATAATTATTATTTTGGTTATTAAACAATACAAAATTTGATATTGAATGATAATCATTTTATACTATGAAGATTCTAATAATTGATAATAATTATAAATTTATGATATATGCTAATATGATACTAATTTGTAATAATTTGTACTTACTTGTAACACTTGTTCCCGAGCTTCTTCAGTTGTTAAAGAAGTCAAAAGTGTCTTCAATTGAGTTTGAAATTCTTTTACACCAGTATCAGCTTCTTTTATATGATTCTCCAATTCTTCAATTTTATTTTGCATAACTTGTAATTCCCCTGCATTTGCTTCTTTCAAATCATTTTGGTTTACCACATAAACTTTTTGCTTTCCATAAGTTTTCTCTACAATTTTTCCTTCCTGTTCAAAAGTAAATAAATAAAATGACAAAATGATGAACACGTACTATAAAATGAGTACAACTACCAAGATTAAAAAAATACATAACAAAATTCAATATTGTCAATATCATTTCAATAATAATACTAAAATTAACTGTTGTATTATAATAAATTTTTTTTTTACCTCAACCAGATTATCCAGAGCTTTTTGAACAGCAGATTTCCCATGTTCATTATGAAGGTTGTTGACAATATCGGTTACATTAAATGGACGATTTTGTGCTGTCAAGTACTCCAAAACAGCAACTTCCGAATCACCTTTCTTTTTGGACATTTTGTCTTAACACTTTGTATATTTTTTCCCTTAAAAATCAATAATAATAATTATTATTATAAAATTAACAAATAAAAACTTTGATAATTATTAATTATTGTCAAATCCTGAATCCTGAATCGACCAAAAAAAAATTCAAAAACGAAAAAATTCACATTTTCAAGTACGTCTAGCTCTTCTTTTTGTATTTTGACATGTACTAGCCTGATATATAAAAAAAATCGACAAAAAAATGATTTTGATTTTCCGAATATAATATTTTTACATGTTTTTTTAATTTTTCATTGAATTATTTAATTATATTGGAATTTGGAATCATGTAATCACAGTGAAAGTAGTGTAGTTTGATACTTTTATCAACATCATTAGTTTCAAAATAATCAGAAGGTACGTGAGAAATATTTAGGTATTCATCATTTTAAAAATAGTTTGACGTTTGACAAGTTTCTCCTGTTTGGACATTTCACAGGTAAGTATGTAAAAATGTATAAAGAATTTGTTATCTATATCAAGTAATATTTAACATATTTACATCAAGTTTTACTTCAATCAATAGGAAATAATATTGGATATTTTTGTTTTTATATAGATTTAATCATGACTAATAGTGACGATAAAAATTGGAGGAATAAATTTGGAACAGATTTTAATGTACCCTGTGGTTTGGTTTATTATGATCGACTCTTACCTTCAGATAAAAATGATGATGAAGTAGTTGGAGAAATGACTAGTAGTGTCAAATATAAAATTCCTCGTTCAGTTGCATGTCGTGGAGTCGGTGTTTGTGGAACTGTGATTGACAGTGGTTTTGATTGTCAAGTATCTCAGGTCTATGAACAACGGGATGAGGGTATGAAAAGAGAATTGTACTATATTTTACCTGTGGATGAACGAATTGGAATTTATAGATTTGAAGTAAGAGTATAATATACTTATAATATATTATTACAGTATCGTTGATGAAAACATTATGGTAATTATTGCAAAACTGAGAGTATTGAAAAAGTATTGAAATGGTATAAATTACATTAATGTGATATTCTATTTTTTGTTTATTTAGTTTAAGGTTTATGACCCAAAACTTGGTTCTCGTGATAATGAACCGTACAAGGTAAAAGTTATTTAAAAAAAAAATATACAATCAATTCGTACTTATATAGTTCACATAATATTATAATAATTAAAAATGTGGAGAAAGAGATAATCAAAAACAGTCTTTTTGTATAACATTATTATACTTTTTGTCAAAAAAGGTTTTGAAGATTTTGAAAAAGGATTATGTATCATCTCAGAGTTATGAACAAGCTGGTCATTCACCAGATTCTGTGGATATTTCTAAAAGAGATTTTTTAAAGGTAAAACTAATAATTATTATCATATCAATTAATTTAATCTTGTCAAAAGGCACAATTATACGTGTGTTTTATTTAAATATGTTGACTTTTATGGGGTGGTTTTTTATCATGGGTCTTATTTCTGTAATCCCGAGATCCCGGACAATGTTTTATAAAAAACATTGTGATGTTTGTTCATGTTAATTTCCTAAGCAACTCAAATTTAATTATACGTACAATTAAAATACGTATTATATTGTACCTAAAATACGAGTTACTTTGGGGGGTTTTGGGACTTTGTAAGAGAAGTTGAATTGTGCTTTAGATTTGTACTGGCTGCTAGTAATTCAAAGTTTTTTTTTGCCAGTAATTCTTTTCCACTGTTGATTGTATCACTGACAAACAAAGACTGATACATTCATACAGTATTACTGTACTATAGTACTGGAATACAACAGAGATTTCTGTTACTTAGGAAATTTACACTTTGGAAAATGTTTTTTATAAAACATTGTCCGGGATCTCGGGATTACAGAAATAAGACCCATGGTTTTTTATTATA